>MJUU01002510.1:203048-216995 GCA_002080025.1 Modiolus philippinarum | reverse complement strand
AAATAAAGATTTTACATATTTCTAAAAATTGCAATTTTGGCCCCTTTGACCCCTATTAACTCGGAAACGGTAAGAGTTACGCCAAATCCATTGATATAACACTGAAAGCCTACAATGAGAGGAATCTAAAGAAAAAAATCTCATTGAAATCAGATGGAAAATAAAAATTTTAGGTAATCCGCATGTTTGCAATTTTTACCCCGTTGGGCCCCTCATAGCTTGGAAAAGAAACAAGTTATCAAAAATCTAATTGTGCAGGGCTATGTTAATTTTTGATAAGGAATCCACTGCAAAAAACTTCATCAAAATCAGACTAAAAATTAAAAAATTAAGATTTTTGAAATACGCCCCTTTTGGGCCCTATTTATCTCGTGAATGGTACATGCCACGTGAAATCCGTTGGCATACCCCAGATTGTTAATTTCCTTAGGAGGACACTGAAAGAAACCCCATCAAAATCTGATAAATAATAAAGATTCTACAGTCAAATATGTAAAAACATCAAATTTAACCCTTTTTGGCCCCTTTTTTAAAAGCGAGTGGGGCCATAACAACCAAAACTAAGCCAAGCCTTCCTTTTGTGCCAAGGAACATTGTGTTAAAATTTCATAAGGATTGGTTAGCTGAAACTAAAGTTATTGACCAAAAAAAAAGTGTCTACAGACGATGACGACAACAACGACAATGACAACGACAGCACCATACCATTATACGACCACAAAAATTTTTGCGGTCGTATAAAAAGTCTGGAGTGCAACATTTAAGCAAGAAAAAGAAGCAATTCTAAAACTGTCTGTAATTTTTTCCAAAAGAGGTAAATGAATAAAGTTTTTTGCATTCATGTTCAGAATTCATTATATTTTTATAAAATTTAGGTTTTGAATCTACATGATGACTTACTTTATTGGAATAAAAACTTTTTGATCCATAAATAAATAACCCCTATCAATTTTATCTTGAAAATTTATTTTTTGCTGAATTTTTGAAAGATAAATATGTTGTTTTTGTCAAGAATGCAAAACTGAAACACAAGTGACAATTAGGATAAAAAAATATATATATAGTTTCTATTTAGTTGCTAAAAGTACAGTTGTTAGAAAATACAAGATATTTCAAGTTTTTCTGTTGCTTTTCTTCTAGTAAAATATATGAAACTTTTTTATGTCTTCATTTGTTTCAATGTGGCTTTGAATTTTCAAACTTTGGTCTATGTACAATAAGGGAACAGATAAATCAAAATGATTATTTGAGTTTGAAAAATTGCCAAAAAAATTTTCTTGGTGCCATTTTTTTTAATTCACCCAAATCTCGTATTTGAAGACACTAAACACCCAAATCTCGTATTTGAAGACACTAAATGTACATTGTTTCAATCTAATCCATGTGACATATCATTGTCTGAAATTGTCTCTAGTTTAATAAGAATTTTACAACTGATATCTTTTATAGCAAACAAATGCCTATTCTACAAAAATAGCTATTCATACCTGTATTGAGATTCCTGTTCCTCCACTTTGGACTATAGTAATACATACCAGTTCTGTGAACTATAGCAATACATACCTGTTCTGTGAACAATAGCAAGACATTCCTCCACTGTGAACTTTAGCAATACATACCTGTTCTGTGAACAATAGCAAGATATTCCTCCACTGTGAACTGTAGCAATCTGTACCTGTTTTGTGAACAATAGCAAGACATTCCTACACTGTGAACTATAGCAATGCAAACCTGTTCTGTGAACAATAGCAAGACATTCCTCCACTACACTAAGAACTATAGCAATACATACCTGTTCACAATAGCAAGACATTCCTCCACTGTGAACTATAGCAATACATACCTGTTCTGTGAACAATAGCAAGACATTCCTCCACTGTGAACTTTAGCAATACATACCAGTCCTTTAAACAACAGCAAGCCATTCCTCAACTGTGAACTTTAGCAATACATACCTGTTCTGTGAACAATAGCAAGACATTCCTCCACTGTGAACTTTGGCAATACATACCTGTTCTGTGAACAAGAGCATTATCCTTTCAAACAGTTGATTATCATCCAATGATGTAACTGCCACATACAGGAAGAGTCCATATAACACTGGTGTAGGGATGTACGACAGTACTATTATAATAAGTAGGGAGAGTCCAATTAATATATGGGAAAATATAGCTGTTAATCTGGTCTCTCTCACTTTTACAACTCTACAAAGAAGACAGATACATTTTATTAGTATTGTGACTACACCCAGTGGTAAGTCTTCCAGTAGATGCTTATCATATTGAAATTAACTTTAAATCAGGTTCACACAGCTTTCCCCTGATGAAATTCAAGGACTTATCCAGGTTTTTTCAACCTTGTTGAAGGTAAGAATTTGTAAACTTTGGATGCCATTTGGAAAGTTTTGTTTCGAGTTTTATGAAACACACCATTTTCTCCTTGTTCAAAACTGTCTTACATTGTTAAAGGCCTCATGGTGACTTCAAGAAAAAGAACAACAATAAAAGTTGTTCCATTGCTTGTTTTTTACCATGTATTTGTAGAGATTTTGTCTAATTTACCTTTACTCCATATCCCTTCATTGCTTGCATGATAAAGATTTACAATCTATTTTTATGTGACAAATATTAAGAAGCTTGTCTGCGAGACTCCAGAGAAACTAGAGGCTCCCAGGAGCCTGTATCGCTCACCTGGCTTTCAGTTACCACAATTAAGCTAACATTTTAAGTTATACAGTTGATTTTAAGTCTCTCAATCTTTGTTAGCTCAAACACCACTAATATCTTGAACTGTATTTAAAGTCTGATCATGTTTTACTATATTTCTTTGTTGTGCTTTTTTGAGAAAAATGTACTTGCTTATAACCACTTTCAACACCAGTTTCGAAGTGGAGACATAATTTTGTAAATGGCTGTCAACAACAGTTTTTAAAACCATATCTATAAGTTACCACATCAAAATATTTATTTGGAAACCAAATTTCATTGAAATAGGAAAATGTTGAATTTTCCCGCCTTTTTGGTGGCCATTTTGAAAATGGCAGTCAACAAAACAATTTTCAACACGACTTTTGAAGTTGCAACATCAATATCATCTTGGACACCAAATTTCATTGAAATCAGACAATGTTGAATTTCCCCGCCTTTTTTTGGCAGCCATTTTAAAATGGCCGTCAGCAAACAATTCTTAACATCAATTTTGGATTCACAACATCAATATGCACTTGGAAATCAAATTTCATTGAAATTGGACAATGTTGAATTTTCCTGCCTTTTTTGGTGGCCATTTTGAAACGGCGGTTAACAAACAATTTTTAACATTGGTTTGAATTCATGACATCAAAACCTATTTGGAAACCAAATTCCATTGAAATTGGACAATGTTGAATTTCCCGCCTTTTTTGGCGGCCATTTTGAAAATGGCGGTCAACAAACAATTTTCAGTATCTGTTTTGAAGTCGCAACATCAAATTATCAACTTGGAAACCAAATTTCATTAAAATCGGACAATGTTGAATTTTCCCGCCTTTTTTGGCGGCCATTTTGAAAATAGAGTCAACAAACAATTTTATACACCAGTTTTGAAGTTGCCACAGCATGACAAACATTTTATCAATTTACACTTAACATTTATCTTCTCTAGTTATGGTAATATTAAAAGACGAAAAAATATTAACATTTGAAAATTCCATGAAAAAGGGCAACAACTCCTACAAAGATTTTTGGAATTTGTTCAGAATTTCAGGGTTGGTAGATCTTGACATGCTGAACCTTTTTGCAGTTTACACTTGACCTCTATCTGTTATACTTTTTGAAATAAAAAATAAAGTTTATTAAAATTTAGAAAATTTTACGGAAAAAGGGCAATAACTCCAACACTAGTTTTTGGATTTTCTTTAAAATTACAGGCTGGATAGATCTTGACATGCTGATTATTTTCATCCTATCAGAATTTTGATATCTGTAACAGTTTTCTAGTTATTTGCAAAAAAATGCAATTTACCCCTTTGTTCTATTTTTAGTAACAGCAGCCATGTTGCTTGGTTTTCGGACTAATCGAACACAATTTTGAAACTGTTTACCCTGGTGATGATTCATGTCAAGTTTGGTAACAATTGGCCCAGTGGCTTAAGAGGAGAAGATTTTTTAAATTGATGACAAAAAGTATCAAATTTCTTAAATTTTTACAAATAAAGGGCAAAAACTCCTATATGGGTAGTCAGATTTTCTTCAAAATTTAAAGGTTGGTAGATCTTGATATGCTGAACATTTTCGCAATAAAGTTGACCTCTATCTGTTATAGTTTTTGTGATAAAAAATAAAGAATATCAAAATTTTGAAATTTTCATGGAAAAAGGGCAATAACTCTAAGACGGGTTTTCAGATTTTCTTCAAAATTGCAGGGCAGGTAGATCTTGTCATGCTGATCACTTTTACTTCCAGTCATATTTTTGATATCTGCAATGGTTTTTGAGTTATTTGCCAAAAACAGCAATTTACCCCTATGTGCTATTTTTAGTAACGGCAGCCATGTTGTTTGGTCCTCGGACTAATCGAACACAATTTTGAATCTACATACCCTGGTGATGATTCAGATCAAGTTTGATTAAAACTGGCCCAGCAGGTTCAGAGGAGAAGATTTTTGAAAAAGTTTACGACGGACGGACGGACAGACGGGCCACGGACGGACGGATGACGGACGGACGGACGCCGACGGACGCCAAGTGATGGCAATAGCTCACATGGCCTTTTAGGCCAGGTGAGCTAAAAATGTCAAAATTTCCTCTCAGATATGCTTTTTTGAGATACCAGTTTCTCTAATTTCTGTCCCGTTTGCACGTTTCCTGAACAGTGGGAGAAAAACGTTTCTCCTCTCTAGAGAGAATGTTATTCTCGGCAAGTGATTGGGGGAAATTCAATTATGACGTCAAATATGTTTGCCATTTTCCGACTTTCCCATTGTGACGCCATGAAAAAAGGCGACCATGCCTGATGACGTCATGCTCAAAGAACACATTTATTTCAGATCGTCAGAAAAGGGGGATCATTTTGTTGTCCAAAATCGCCTTGAAATCATTAGAGAAATAAAATCCACAACCGTATCTCTTGAGAAACAACATTTCTACACTCTCGATAGTTAAATGTTCAAATATTTTAAACGCTCGGCGAGCCTCGCATTTAAAAATTTGAAAATTTAACTACAGTCAAACCTGTCTTATGTGACTTTCCAAGGGAACCACAAAAGAAGGTCACATAAGACAGGTGGTCACTTAATACAGGGTTGAGATTCTGATCAACACTAATTTGTCTGTTGGCATTGTTGGTGAAATAGTGTCCATATCATAGCTGTATTATGTTTTTCCTATAATATGTATTTTGATATAAAGGGGATTTATTAAATCAGTAACCAAACATAATTTTTCATATTTTTGTTATTAACAGAATCAGTAGTCTTAAATAAATAAAAAAAAGCAATCACAATTTGCACTTAAGTACATTTTTTTATTTCAAGAAAGGTAACAATTTTAGTTAATATAAAGAAAAAAATTTGCAGAGCCAATTTGTTTTTCATACTTGTTATTTTTCCAGTTATGTGTTTGCCAATATATAAAATAGCATGTTACTTCTAGATCAGATGTTTGTTAACTTTATATATATATTTTTTTAATTTTAAGTAAAAACATTTATTTAATTTAATGACACCTATTCATTATAAAAGATTTCTTTCTTCATTCCACTAATTGATTATTTTATTTATTTTATTCAATTATTCCTATTACATTATAAAAGATTCCTTTCTTTATTCAAATAATTGATTGACAGGTAACCTTAGTTCAATTAATATTGTTAAAACAACATACTTTAATTGACTGCAACCTGAGAAGGCAAAATATGAGCAGATAATCAATTTGGATTATCTCCCTTACGCTGTTATCTCCCTTTAGCGGTTCTACTTCCGGATTAGCGGCACCTTTTAACCTGCTTGTTAACATGTTGATCATTCATTTTTTGTCAACAAAGTCGTTGAAAACAGTGTGCAGGGGCTATTTTGGGAACAAAATGACGGTCGTTAGTCGCATAACTCAGGTGGTCGCTGAATACAGTTAAAATATATAGCAAATATCATTGGGAGGACTTCAAATTGTCGGATAAGACGGGAAGTCGTTTAATACAGTGGGTCGTTAAGGCAGGTTTGACTGTATCTCTAGTCTAGAAATGTCGTTTCTCACTCGATGCGGTTGCGGATTCTATACTTATCCCTTCCTCAGTTTGTTTTTCTCAAATATGCAAGTTTTATATTACAAAGCAAATACGCAGCTGAATTAAGACTATCCCTGAAGATGCATATCCACTAAACATTGATTACTGGTAATTTAAAACAAACACAAACTTCACTCGGAGTCACTCATGCACGAAAAGTGGGTGTTTTATTAGGAACCTTGTATCTACTAACAAAATATTATTCAATATATACTTTAAAATGTCATATCTGGACTTAAGCAATAAAACTTTAACCTGGGTCACTGATGCATGAAACGTAGGTCAAACTAATCTGTTTTTATTTGGTTACTTGCAGATACCCAAGGGGTAGTTCTGAAAAAAAGAGAAAAAATTTCTACCTGCTTCAGTATCTCAGATCTGGATTTTAACAGTTAACACATATATAAACCTGAGTCACTCATGCATGAAATGTAGATCAAGGTAACATGATTCTCATACCAACATCAAGAGCTATTAAAGATGTATCTTTGGATAAGTCATCTATTCATGACTTGTTGTTCAAAAGGTACATAAATTTAAACTACGAGACAGACGAAAGGAAGGAAGAACATTAAAACACTAGTTCCCCTCCCCAATGCTGCTGGAATAGGCAATAAATATTGTAAGATCTATCAAGAAGGAAAGGAATTACGATTCCACTTAAGATTCAAAACTATCAAATTCAGACTGCCTGCCTGTGTGGATTCTAAAAACATAGGTAATAAATGAATGTAACATTTGCTTCATTATAATGAACATTATCATAGTAACCTCATTTTGCCTGTATTTTGACCTACCGCTGGGGTATAGGCATGTGCAAGTTTATTTGATTCTATAAATGTACAGTAAATGAGATATGAACTTTGTTTGTCAAACATCAATTACTACTGGTATACTGAACAACAGCAGAAGAATACTGCAGTAGACAAAAAGCACAAGATTACATAAATCAAAGTCTAAAGACAAGGCAAAAGTAAGAACACCAGAAGACAGAAGTTTAAAGACACTACACACCAATAAAAACACCCGAATACCACAAATACAACACTCAAAAGTAAAGCACTTGCAGTGTGAACTTAAAAAACATAGCGACAAAAGGTGCTCAGGAAGGGTGAATCACGTTGGACTTAATATTAAAGTTGACATTTTAAAACCGCAATTACAATACCCAAAACTAAAGCACTAACAGTGTGAACTCCAAAAAAAAAAGAGTGACAACATGTGGCTTGGAAGGGCGAATCATGAATCGACTGAACATAACACTGCACATTTTAAAAACACATTTAATAAATGCTTTAAAATAAATGTGCACTTACATTTTGTAAATATGGCCCTGATCTACTCGTTCCTCAACATCAGCTAGTGCCTGAACATGAAGTGGTGAGTGTGGAAGAGCTGCATGTACCCATGGGAATCCAAAAAGACTTAGAAATACATTGATAACACTGACCACTAATAAATCCCAATGATATGCTGTTCCCTTTTTCATCCTGAAATGATTTTGGCAAATCTTTAAACTTCAATGTTAATAAAAAAAAAAATGATAAACTGATTAATGCAACTATATGTGGAAGAAATTTATAATTAGAACACATAATGTATAGTGGGTAATTTTCGCGGGGTTTTAATTTTGGCGTATTTTCGAGGATGGACTAAAACCGTGAAAATAAATTACGTGAAAATTTTATGCATTCTTAGGATGTAAATAGGATCTTTGATAATATGCGAAAAATTAAAAAGCTTGAATGTTTTGCATACATTTTCCGTTCAAATCCGCAAAATTTTTGACCCGCAAAAATAACCCGCTATACGCTAATTTTTGAAATTCAAGAGATGTTGTCAACCGCTTTTGAATTAATTTCTTCTATTAATGGTAGAGGATGTTTTATATATAAATACACTGTGTTTTTGTGACAGTATTTGTATTACAGTACTTGTTTTTTGCAATTTGGAGAATACACATTTTGAGCTTACCTGTACTTATTTTAATAGAATTTAGCCAAAGAAGCTGAAATATTTTGTCCTCACTTGTTTTGAGATTCACCACAGCAGCTGATATGTTTTGTACTTGTTTTTATGAGAATTTATCAAAGTAACTGATATATTTTGTATGATATTGTTTTTGGGATAATTTACCAAAGTAGCTGATATATTTTTTACTGTTTATTTATTGTTGTATAAAGGCGAATTTGCAAAAGCAGCTGATATATTTTCTACTTGTTTTTAAGAGAATTCACCAAAGCAGCTGATATATTTTGTACTCACTTGTTTTTAGGAGAATTCACCAAAGCAGCTGATATATTTTGTACTCACTTGTTTTTAGGAGAATTCCCCAAAGCAGCTGATATATTTTGTACTCACTTGTTTTTAGGAGAATTCACCAAAGCAGCTGATATATTTTGTACTCACTTGTTTTTAGGAGAATTCACCAAAGCAGCTGATATATTTTGGTCCATGAAGAACAACAAAGAGAGACAGAATCCTAATCCCATGGCACCAAACACAGCACCGACTGGTAAGGTATAGAATGGCGTAATACTGAATTCTGCTGATACTGACTCTGGTTTGAAGCTCCTGTCCACTGAAAAATAGTCACTTTACTTTAAAGAAACAGATTTATAAATTCCATAGGAGAAGTATTATGTTTTCACAATCATATTGCTGTTATATTCTGCTGTTAGTGGAGGAAAATTTTATCAATGATTATCGAGTTATGGTGGTCATTTTGTTCATTATGAGGGTATTTCAGGTTACAGTAAGAATTATTCTATTGCAACATTTATATAACGGAGGTTTTGATTGGTCAAAACTGACCGTCAATTCCACCATCAACACACCTGGGACAAAGAAGGTTCCCTGTTTAGTCTGGTTCCAAATATGGTTAAAAAAAACACAAGTCAAAATTAGACTTTGAAATCGAATGCACTCGATGCAATACAATCTGAGAAATACATCCAAGCAAAACAAATGACTAATAGTGTTCTTATTTCTTATACTGTTATTGATATATACCAGATATATTTGTTTCCTTTCCTACTGAAATATTTTTTTCTTTACACGAAAATTTTTTTATTAAATATAACTCTTTCTTTCTTGGGATTATTTTTTCATGATAGGTCACATGACGTAATATTAATACACTGTTACTTCTTAAAAGTTCCATAGAGATTGGCGATAATATGTTCGTATCAGCAAAGTGCAGTGATAATAGAATTACATGTATCATTGCTGGAGAACAATTGAAAATTAAGCAAATTAGCGATAAAATTAGTGAACTACCAGTTTTAACTTCAAGGGATGGTCTCCTGGCTGGGGTCTGTGCCACTAGGAACTATAAATACTGTCACTCAATGGGTTACCCACATAGTATAAATGTCAATCTGTAATAAGTAGGTTGTCACTATTGAGTATTTCATAACCAATCATGTATTACAGGGATAACATTTTGCCCTCTTGTTGAACCATAACTACAAAACTTACTTGTAACATTTTTAAAGACTAATGCTCCAAATAAACTCATTATAATTACTGTAACTGGAAGAGCATAATCAGCCAGTAACTCTCTTTTTCCTGCATTTAAGTATGGCCTAAAAATTCAAACAAAAATATAACTAGAATCATTGTAAAGCTAACAAATAACTTTCCTCAAATGTCAATAATTTTATAGAGAATTTGCAGCAAATTTGTACTAATTTCTTTTGTTATACATTGGCTGATGGAGTCAGTGTACTAAAGTTTGGCCTTGAAACAAGAAATTAGCAGATCACTGTCAAGACGTCACATGTATTGGTTGCAAGGTTTTGCTACTACTTGTTCTTGTTCATCATATGTGTCATGTCATATGATTAATGTATCAAAATATTTATTCATAATTCCCCTGTGACAAATATCTTGGAAAGCCTGGCTTGAACCAAAATTTCCTATTTAAAATGATGAGCAAGACTCGAACCAAAACTTCCTGTTTACAATAATGAGCCAGGTTCGAACCGAAATTTCCTGTTTACAATAATTCAGTTTACAATAATGAGCCAGGTTCGAACCCAAATTTCCTGTTTACAATAATGAGCCAGGGACTAACAAAATTTTCCTGTTTACAATGAGCCAGGCTTGCACCAAAATTTCCTGTTCACAATAATGAGCCAGGCTCAAAACAAAATTTCCTGTTTACAATAATGAGCCAGGCTCTCACCAAATTTTCCTTTTCACAATAATGAGCCATGCTTGAACCGAAATGTCCTGTTTACCATAAAGTACCAGGCTCGAACCGAAATTTCCTGTGTACAATAATGAGTCAGGCTCAAACCAAAATTCCCTGTTTATAATAATGAGTCAGGCTGGAACTGAAATTTCCTTCTTACAATAATGAGCCAGACTCGAACCGAAATTTCCTGTTTACAAGAATGAGTCAGGCTGGAACCAAAATTTCCTGTTTACAATAATGAGCCAGACTCGAACCGAAATTTCCTGTTTACAAGAATGAGCCAGGCTGGAACCAAAATTTCCTGTTTACAATAATGAGCCAGACTCAAACCGAAATTTCCTGTTTACAATAATGAGCCAGGCTGGAACCAAAATGTCCTGTTTACAATAATTTAAAATGTAGCCAGGAATCTACGACGACCCTAAATTATTATAAATTGTTATGACAGGAAGATCTTTAGACTTACGTTTTAGTACAATTATACAAAGTAACTCCAAGCCAGAGAGTTCCCAGAAGTAATAACAGATATAACAAACTAACATCTCTCTCACAGATTACTATCGCTGTAGTGTTAACAGATGCGTTAACACTTCTGTTATTGTTACAGGACGGAATGTTGTAATGATCAGCAAAATCTGAAATAGAAAATCGTTAAAATGAGAAAAGAAACTTACAATTTTTTTTACAGTGTGAAAAACAATTAAGTCCATAATGTACTTGTATCCTTAAATTTTGATTCCAACAAGTTTTGACTATGTATCCTTTGCAAAATGTATAAGATATTTTGATCCAATTTTGATGTTTGTTGTCAACATTAGATTCATAGATTCCATCTACAGTGGAACCCATCTTTTCAGACACAGTAAGGGACTAAAAAAATATGTCGATTACGCAGGATGTCGAACTTCTTGGGTAAAGAAAACCTAAAAAGCTTTCTTTGGTATTGCACAATTATGTCGGATTTGACTGGATATCGAAAAACTCAGGTGTCAGAATAGACATATTCCACTGTACAATTAAATTGTGGAACAACCTTAGTCCATAATTTCACAAGACAATACAATATCTAAATTTTTGCAAATTTCACTGAAAACTAAGGAGTATCTCCCTCATGCAAAGCTCTGTCCTTAGCTGATTTTGGCTTCACATTTAGATCATATTGTTTTTTTTTTGTTCTCTATCAGTTTTTAAACCTCTTTGAGATTATGGTCTTCCAAACGTTTAGATTTTATCTGCACTGAAGAGACATGGGTTATTGAAATGCGCATATGCAGAATTTAGATTCACAGTAACTTCGGTATTTAGTTATCAGATTCAATAGTTACTTGTTTTCTTGTGACTTTCATATTCAAAGCATAAATACAAACAAATTTTACATGATGCTCTTGTGAGCCTTAATCAATCAGTTGGACCATAAATGATTTAGACAGAACAATAAATCTCTATTATATGGTCTAAATATCAACAGATTGCCGAAATTCTTGGATGAAAAGCAGACCTGCTTGAAACCTTTTTTGAAGGGGGACCACCTAAAGAACTGTGACCAAGTTGTGTGACAAAAATGCCAAGTACTTTCAGATGAGAAGATATCTGATTTTTTGTCTCATTGGGCCTAATGCTAACCATGTTTTAACTGGCAACCATTTTAGGTCTTTTGCATATCTGATGGACACCATTTTTTAAAGGCCCACTCAAGTGACCGAATTTGGTTCCAGATTGTTTTTATGGTTTTTGAGGACAGAATCTTTGTTTTCAAAACATTCAATTATGTTCCTATGCTGGTGGCTATCTTGGATGAACTGCAAATCTATTTTACAGGCCATCCAAGGACATTTGTACCTAAGTTAAATTGCCAGTACAATGTAGTTACAGAATGGAAGATCTTTGGAGTGTTTCTCTCTAGCAACTATCTTGGATTGGTCAAACATAACAGGCACAATTATTTAAGGGTACCACTTAAGAACTATACAGACCAAGTTAAGTTATGATTGGTCCAGTAGTTACAATGGAAAAGAAAAGTCAACAAAGCAAGAAAAGTCTTTTATTTCAGTAAGTTCCATTCAAATGAATAAAAGTGCTCTGAAGTTTTCTTTGATCAAATGAACGACTCAAACACTATATTTCTACCTCAAAACCTTCATACTCTAAATCAAGTGTTTCTAAAGGACAGAAGGAAGGAAGGAATGTCCTCATCATTATTTTATGAAGAATTATATAAACAAGATGATATAATGAGTCTGAATTCTTAACCTAGACCAAGGCTGACATAGTCCCATAAAAATCTTTGTTTAAATTTAGACTTCCATATCAAAGGGTTCAGTACCAGAGGAAAGTTCTTTGACTGATGTTCTTGGTGGATGATAGCTACCAGATGATGAATGCCAAGTGATGGAAAAAAGACACTCTGGCAATAGCCAGGTGAGCTAAAAAGACTATTAAAATGTTTACTTTGCTTGCTACCAGTTGTTTCACAAGCTACCATAAAATAAATACTGGGATGCAAATTGGAATTTATGATTCCAGTGTTATTCATTGAAAGATTGTAGCAATTTTCAGATTACTTACTTTTTGCTGTGTTTTTAAATGCATCTACACAGAATGCTATAGATACAAACATGGCAAATATTTCTTCTGATGATCTTGTTGACCATTGCATAAGTATACTGAGTCCAAAGGAAGAATATACACATAAAAAGAAACTATTCCACAATCCAACACAGGCATACATTGGCATAAATTCTAAGTTGAAGTCTTGACATATACTGTATATTACTGTAATTAGAAATACTTGATAAGAACACAATATTTAATGCAATTTTTTTTACATTAAACCAATAGTGAGCACACTAACATACTCAAAGCCCCAACATATTGGTCAATCTTACAGTTCAAATGAGTCATTCACATACTGTAAACCGGGAAATTTTCACGTCGTTTTTATTTCGCAGTAAATTGACAGGATTTTTGTTCGCGCAGTTTTGAATCAGCGCTGCCAAATTGTTGACTATTGACTACAATAATAGACAAGTATATTCGCGCCGTTTTATTTTCGTGCTTTCATTCTAAACGCGAAAATTGCGAAAATAAAACTGCCACAAAAATTTCCCGGTTTACAGTACCAACACCTTAACTCTGACTTAACAAATTAAAAGGTAACCTACAAACTAGGCTGTATTACAAACGTGACGACTTTACTTTTTCAATGGTCAACTTCCCTTTTCTTTGTGGCAAACATTCCAAAAGCGCCAGCATATGGAGTTTACATCTCCCAACTCATTTGTTACTCAAGAGCTTGTTGGCCATGCATTGACTACCTTTATAGAGCTCGGTTGCTTACAAAGTGGCTACTTGAGCAAGGCTATGTTACTCATAACTTGAAGTCATCACTACATAAGTTTTTCTGTCCCGTACTCATGAGGTGTACTTGTTTCTTGGTGTTTTCCATGTTGCCATTGTCCGTGGATTGTTTGTTTTTTTTTGGTTTTT
>MJUU01002510.1:190539-201825 GCA_002080025.1 Modiolus philippinarum | reverse complement strand
GGGAATGTGTCAAAGAGACAACGACCCAAAGGGGAGTAATAACAACTCAAAGCTACCATAAGATCTTCAATGAACGGTGAGAAAACCCCACACCCAATGGCAGGTCGGAGTCGGCCCCTGAATAAAGAGTAATCAAGTTCAGTGAGCGCACTAACACACTCAAAGTCCCAGTCCCAACATATCTGTCAATGAGTCACTCACATACTGTAAACCGGGAAATTTTCGTCGTTTTTATTTCCCGGTAAATTGACAGGATTTTTGTTCATGCAGTTTTGAATCTGCGCTGCCAAATTGTTGACTATTGTTACAATAATAGACTGCAAGTATATTCGCGCTGTTTTATTTTCGTGCTTTCATTCTAAACGCAAAAATCGCGAAAATAAAACTGCCACAAAAATTTCCCGGTTTACAGTACCAACACCTTAACTCCTGACTTAACAAATAAAAAGGTAACCTACAAACTAGGCTGTATTACAAACGTGATGACTTTACTTTTTCAATGGTCAACTTCCCTTTTCTTTGTAGCAAACATTTCAAAAGCGCCAGCATATGGAGTTTACATCTCCCAACTCCTTTGTTACTCAAGAGCTTGTTGCCCATGCATTGACTACCTTGATAGAGCTCGGTTGCTTACAAAGTGGCTACTTGAGCAAGGCTATGTTACTCATAAATTGAAGTCATCACTACATAAGTTTTTCTGTCCCGTACTCACGAGGTGTACTTGTTTCTTGGTGTTTTCCATGTTAACGTTGTCCCTGAATCGTTTGGTTTTGTTTTTTGTTTTTTTTGTTTTTTTTTTTTTTTNGGGGGCTGAAGGTTAGGTTCTCACTTACTTTCAAAGTTCCTGTAATAAGAAGAATATGTAAACAGTAGTCCCTCCATTATAAGACCACCCCTGCTGCAAAGAGAATGTGGTCTTATAATGGAGGTGGTCTTATATGGGAGGTCTCAAACTAAGATGGGTTCTCAAGGATGGATTTTAAATCAATTATTATATGCATTTATGGTTGCAATGACAGTATCATAGTTTAAATTCTGTGTTTTTTTTAAATTATGACAAGGAAAAAACTTTCCACTGGTTATATATACTATTTTTTTTTTTACTTTTTAATCAAATCTGACACATCTAATTACTCCTGGGGTAAATTAATTTAGGACAAAAGATTAATCACCATCTTTTGTGATTATTAATGGGGTAATTATAGGTGTTAATAAACATAACTTTTACAAAATGTAAAATGACAATTGCATTAATAATCACTATTGGGCTTGCTAATTCATGTATGGCTTGATTGTTTTGTTTTTCAGAAAAAAAAAGCTAAAACAAGGGTAAAACAATATGCCCCCCGACTTATCGTCGCGGGGGCATAAAAATATGAAATAACACTTCTTAATTTTCATTAATTTTTGCTCTCACAATAACGTAATTTACTTATGCATTATCTTACTTTTCATAAAATATTGATATACTTTTTTTAAGGAAAGAGAAAATTTCACTGATCATGAAAAATAGTACATGTAAAAGTGGTCTTTATTGGGAGGCAGTACATTCATTTTTAACAAGAAAAGGGTGGTCTTTGGTTGGATCAGGGAATCGGTCTTCATTAGGAGGTCAAAATGCATTACAAGTGATTAATGCATGAGAAATGTGGCCACATAAAGGAGGTGGTCTTATTAGGGAGGGACCTAATAATGGAGGCACTACTGTATATAAATCCCATTATAAATACACTTACTTTTTGTATATAAAGCCAAAGGAGCAGTTGTTAATAAAATAATTTGAGGAGTTCCACCAAACACTGCAAACAATAATCCACCAATCACTTGTGAGTATAGTACTTTTTGTACATCTGAAAAAAAAATAAGGTTAAAAATGCAAGCAGATGAGATTAAAAATGCAAGCAGATGAGATTATTAAATTGTATCAAAATAATAGGTTCTTTCAGGAAATCAAATAAAAGATTGGAAAATCTCTCACTAGTGTAAGTGAATTTTCAGTTTTTCTTGAATTGAACCGGTTGGTCATTTAACAGTTAGAGATAAGGTAAGATATTAAATTTTGCCACATAGGGTCTTATGTTACATTATTTTCCAATGTTATGGCTGTTCATCAGATTTGAATAATATGACCTAAGTATGTAGAGAACCATTCAAATATCAATCATGTTTGATGTGCTTCAAAGATTCAGAAAATGTGATAAAAAGTATTTTTCACCTGAGGCTCAATGTTAAATTATACCCATGGACAGATCATAACAAAAATATTACTGGTGCATTACATGATACCCAGCCATGTTTCACTAAATTCCAAAGTTTCATGGGCATAACTCTAGACTTTTGAGGTAAACTACTCAAATACAAAAACTGAAGACAGTTTGTTATTTTGTTTACAATTTATCAGTTAAAATTCACAAAATTTCAAAGTTTCAAGGTCATAACTCCAGAGCCCCTTGAACCTTTGGGCCCAAAATCGAGTTTTGCCCAAGATTTATGGTTTACAACTTACAGATTGTATGTTTTTTTGTTCACAAGTAATCAGTTGGAAACCTTTGGGGGACAGACTGACACACAACTGAGGGTATCACATAATACCTCACCACTATGTGAGTTGGGGTATCAAAACACATGCCACAGTATGGCAAGAGCATTCAAAGTGTTAAGTCGGAAATAAATAAATTTGTCAACTTTTAGTAGTGTTGTTTTCTTTTAAGCATTGTTCAAGAGTGATACACCCATAAATATCTTCTCCCTTCAAAAAGTTTAAGAACTGATTCTCTCATAAATAAATAAATCAACTAAGAGTATGATTGAAAATAGTTAAACACAAACTTTCAATTTACGTGGAAAAGGAAATTGAAATATCTATATACTGTGAAAGTACTTTTATTCGTGGATGCCAATTTTCGTGGATTGCAGACAAGTCATTAGTTCATGGGTTCTTAAATTCGTGGTTTGAGACTTTCCACAGTACAAATCAACGGGAGATTTGTATTTCGTTGGGTATCAAATTTCGTAGTTTAAGTCAACCACGAAATCCACGAAAATTGGTACCCCAAGAACAATAGTACAATGTACTTTCACGGCATACAGATATACATGTACATCTTAAGCAGGGATAAACTATTTGGGTGTTTTATCCAATATTTTCATTTCTGTTCAAGATAATTAAATGCCGTCATGTTTTCATAATTTAATTAATGATTGGAATGTTTGTTTTACACTATTGCTGCCAACATTTGCCAACATTCTTCTTCATTTTGAACAATTTCTTTGAATAAATACATACACTTCTAGAATATTTCTTTACCAATACAAACCCAAAGCTCCATATGTATTTTCTTCATTCAGGACACCAAATGCAATGGAAGGCATCAGACAGGCAAAATACAGGAATAATGTTGTAGATATAGTCTTCTGTATTGTCTTAGTGCCAGTTATACCTTAAAATAATAAAAAAAAACTTCAATAGACTGGAGTCTGTATTGTTAGCCTGCATAAAGACATGGTTGAACCTGTCTATTTGACACCTGAGTATTCAGATATCTGTAAAATCTGACATAATTTTGGTTTCCAAAAGACAGCTTTTTAAGTATTCTTAACCTGAGTATTCAGGGATGATTTTAGCTCTTTTCAAATGGGTCCCCCGTCCAACAAATTGGGAATTTTGCATCGCGACAACTTAAATTGGGAAAAATGAAAATATATCAAATACTGCAACATACGTTTGTATAAACCAAGAATATGTGTAAGTACACACAACAACAGTTTGAAGAAAGGAAAGTATCATTACACCAAAGCCATCAAGACTATATTTTATACATTTTTTCAGACATTAAGACTATATTTTATATAGTTTTTCAAATTACACCAGATTTGAATTTTATCAAGCTGGTCATCAACGAAAAAAGTACTGCTCTTTTCCTATATGAAACCAAATCAACATTCTGTCAGAAATTCTTTCGTTGTCTGCAAATAAAGATGACTTACACATTTCAATATTATCACCAAAATCAAACCCTTCATGCCCAATGATATATATAACTCATTCCATGAAATGACTATGCATTCATTCATTAATCATACTGTACAGCAGGTCATTTCCACATTTCGTTTTAACTAGTAGAAATGAAAGCACCCAATATGAAGTGCAGTTCCAAATTCTCAGCCAGTTAAAAGTCCCAGTTTCAGAAACTCTGATTTCAAGTCATAACTATTCAATATTTATTTCAATGCAAACCGTATCTTTGGCAATGAGAGCATTTGCACGTTACCACGAATTTCAAAAGTCATGGATGAAAGTATCGAATTTTAGACATGACAATGAACGATAACAACACGATTTCAATTCACTTTACGCATTCTGACTCTCAAGATGTTCCCCTATGGACATTTGCGTTTTCAGACGTTTTGTTCATCTTCAGAGTGGTCGTAAACAGCATAAATTGCATTATTTAGTTACTTCTGGACGTTACTGTGATGTTTTGAGTAATTTCCGGTTCTAAAAAAAGACGACACGGATCGGAACGAAAAATTCACTGGAGCGGAAATGAAAAAAATCCTGATTTTGTAAACATCGTTGCCACGATTGGGAATTTTCTTGTTTGGGGAACGGGGCTGTCAAGAGGGGAATGGGGCCGCCGGGCGGCCCTAAATTATATAGAAGCGTCATCCCTGGTATTCCAACATTTCCTGTGAAATCAGAAATATTTTGTGGTCCTATACTGTCCAGATTAGATAGGATCCACTGTAATATGATTGTATGTACAATATAAAGAATCAGACATATGCTACTGGTTACGACATTGAATTGTTTCCTGGTCCTGTAAAGTACAAGTTTGAATTAGAGGGTTATTCATCATGTTCATATGCAGAAACTAACTTCACAGCAACTTTGGTATCTTGTTATTTATCAATGGGCTGGAATATTAGCCCCCTATGGTATTCACCAACCTAGTAGTCAGTACTTCGGTGCTAGGCCAAAAACAGATTCTGTTTTGAAACTAAATATCTATATTTCAGAAGATTTTGTTTCAAACTAATGAGTATCACTCTTCTGCATAGCTCTGTCCTTAGCTGATTTTGGCTTTTCTATTAATCTCCTATTAGTAATTTGTCTCTATAGGGTCTGTAAGTCTCATCATGTGACACAGAGAAATCACGATAAAATTGCAATTTGAAAACGTTTCCCGCCAAAATATGACGTTGCACGATTATGACATTCAATTTTTTTGCTTTAAACGTCATATGTTTTTGTTTAAAATGCAACTTCCGGGTACAAGATTTGGTCCCGGAAGTACCAAAATGAAACGAGACTTACAGACCCTATTAGCTTTTATAACTACTGCAATAATGGATATCCCAAGTATTTAGATTTTATCTGTACCAAAGAGACATAAGTTGTCCAAATGGCCATATCCAAAAACTTAATTCTCAGTAACTTTGGTATTTTGTTAGTTATTCAAGGTCTATTCCAAGTACCTCTGCAATTTATTCTAATATGATTCAGCAGTTTCATTATCTTTGCATGATAAGATATTTGTGATTCATGATGAGATTTTGATGCTGGAGTACTATGAAATGATATGAATTTTCCTGTTATTTTATTGTTCATCCCTGTGGTGTGTTATTATACCACTGCTTTAGCGGGGCGGTATATAGTGATCATAGCGTCTGTCCATCCGTCCTTTTGTCTGTTTGTTCATCAGTCCGCCATAGGGTACTCACTTTGTGGCGACAACTCCTTCTAGACCACTTGATGAAATTCAATGAAACTTTCATATCATGTTCAGTACATATTGTCATTGTGCAGCATCTATTTGAAAATGTGGCTAATATCTTACATCCTGACATGACAAGGCATTTGTGAAACATTACATATGCCCCCAGCACCAAAAAATTTGAAAATGAAATCTTAATATTTTGGTTAGTGTTATCCTTCTTGGCATACAAAACATATGAAAATGGATCTAATACTTAAATTTTGACCTCTGTGACCTTGACCTTTGACCTGACCTATTTTGTTTTGGCATATTTATGTTCCTCTTAACCAGACCTATACACTTGCCAAGTTTGATAATTCTGTCTTTAAAAGTTCAAAACCTATAACCGATTTTAAAGTTTCAGAGGCACAGACACAGACAGGACAAAATATGCCTCAATCCTTAATCTGGGGGCATAAAATGTTCCAGAGATTTTCTTCAATATCTGACAAGTTTCTTCATTACAAGAGCTATTAATTAATGACACTTGCAAAATTTGATGAAAAACTTTATACTTTTCACTAGCAATGCAACAGGTGTAAGGCATGGAGTAGTTCATGTTTACCCTTCCAGACATCACCTGATGATACCCTTGATTCTTTGTGTGATTTACCCTACAATAGCTTAAATTTTGTGGCTTATGTAAGTGGGTAGAAATATGTCAGGGGGACTTTTACTAGAAAATTCAATCCGGGTGGACAAATATTCCTTTGAGATGTGTTGACTGTGATTTTTTTGTTACAAATGAAACTTCCAGGTACAAAGTATGTGCCCGAAAGTTTCAAAATTGAATGAGACTTACAGACCCTATCCTTATATGACTCTCTACACACCACACATTTCTATATAACCTTGATTTTATATATCTTGTTTTAGGACTTACAAAGCAAAATTGTCACTTTTTACTTTTTTTAAAATTGATGTAACCATCAAATTGTAGTATGTCAGTTTAAATCTGTTAGATAACATTTGCTGATATATTAATGTCTTACATTTTGTAGTTAGAGCATACAAAAAATAAAATAAAAATTAGGGATCAAAATTGGCAATATCATCATGGAATCTACAGTGTAAAAATCAGCTTTTTGGTTGAAATGATCATGAAGAAATGGAAAACTGTGAATTTCATCAAAATTTTAATTTATTTTAGTTATGACAGATGTAATTTTTTTTTAATTTTGTAAATTATAAGCTAATATTCTTGCCTACAATTTGCCTCAAAAAAAATTTGGAGGTCATGAAACTTATTTTTGAATAAATGCTTTAAAATTGATCTTCATTATAATTTCTATGCAAATTATCTCCCCTTGAAAGAAAAAGGATTTTGCTGAAAAGGTTCTCTATACTGCAAGGTTAACAAATAAAAGTCAAATATTTGATCAAATTTCACCATTTTAAGACATCAAAAATCAATATGAATTCCATTTTTTTGTCAGACACTTGAAAATGAGGAGCAGTTTTAAACCTCTGTACTTCTTTTACAGGATAGTACTCTATGTGCCTTCTGTCACCTCCTTACCATCTGTATAATCTGAGATATAATGTGGTAATCTTCTGTTTAAGTCTTCCTTGATTCCTTTAAACATCCAACATTTACATGTACTCTGAAATAAACAAAACATCATTTAAATGTACTCTGAAATAAACATCAAACATTTACATGTATTCTGCAATAAACATCCAACATTTACATGTACTCTGAAATAAACAAAACATCATTTAAATGTACTCTGAAATAAACATCCAACATTTACATGTACTCTGCAATAAATATCCAACATTTTGCATATACTCTGCAATAAACATCCAACATTTACATGTACTCTGCAATAAACATCCAACATTTACATGTACATTGTACTCTGCAATAAACATCCAACATTTTGCATGTACTCTGCAATAAACATCCATTTACATGTACTCTGAAAACATCTGACATTTACATGTGCTCTGCAATAAACATTCAACATTTACATGCACTCTGAAATAAACATCCAACATTTTGCATGTACTCTGCAATAAACATCCAACATTTACATGTACTCTGAAATAAACATCAAACATTTACATGTACTCTGCAATAAACATCCAACATTTACATGCACTCTGAAATAAACATCCAACATTTTGATTGTACTCTGCAATAAACATCCAACATTTACACATACTCTGAAATAAACATCTGACATGTGCTCTGCAATAAACATCCAACATTTACATGCACTCTGAAATAAACATCCAACATTTTGCATGTACTCTGCAATAAACATTCAACATTTACATGTATTCTGAAATAAACATCCAACATTTACATGTACTCTGCAATAAACATCCAACATTTACATTACTCTGCAATAAACATCCAACATTTACATGTACTCTGATATAAACATCTGACATTTACATGTACTTTGAAATTAACATCCAACATTTACATTTACTCTGAAATAAACATTCAACATTTACATGTACTCTGAAATAAACATCCAACATGTACTCTGAAATAAACATCCAACATTTACATGTACTCTGAAATAAACATCCAACATGTACTCTGAAATAAATATCCAACATTTATATGTACTCTGAAATAAACATTCAACATTAACATGTACTCTGAAATAAACATCCAACATGTACTCTGAAATAAATATCCAACATTTACATTTACTCTGAAATAAACATCTGACATTTACACATACTTTGAAATAAACATCCAACATTTACATTTACTCTGAAATAAACATTCAACACGTACTTTAAAATAAACATCCAACATTTACATGCACTCTGAAATAAACATCTGACATTTACAAGTACTTTGAAATAAACATCCAACATTTACATGCACTCTAAAATAAACATCAAACATTTACATGTACTCTGAAATAAACATCCAAAATTTTCATTCACTCTAAAATAAACATCTGACATTTACTAGTACTTTGAAATAAACATCCAACATTTACATTTACTCTGAAATAAAATCTAACATTTACATGTACTCTGAAATAAACATCCAAAATTTAAATTCACTCTAAAATAAACGACATTTTCACATACTTTGAAATAAACATCAAACATTTACGTGTACTCTGAAATAAACATCCAACATTTACATGTATTCTGAAATAAACATCCAAAATTTACATTTACTCTTAAATAAACATCTGACATTTACACGTACTTTGAAATAAACATCCAACATTTACATGTACTCTGAAGTAAATATCCAACATTTACATGTACTCTGCAATAAACATCCAACATTTACATGTACTCTGAATTAAACATCCAACATTTACAAACATCCAACATTTACATTTACTCTGAAATAAACATCTGACATTTACACATACTTTGAAATAAACATCCAACATTTACATTTACTCTGAAATAAACATTCAACATTTACATGTACTCTGAAGTAAATATCCAACATTTACATGTACTCTGCTATAAACATCCAACATTTACATGTACTCTGAAATAAACATCAAACATTTACATGTACTCTGAAGTAAATATCCAACATTTACATTTACTCTTAAATAAACATCCAACATTTTAATTTGAAATAAACATCCAACATTTACATGTACTCTGAAGTAAATATCCAGCATTTACATTCACTCTGAATAAACATCCAACATTAACATGTACTCTGAAGTAAATATCCAGCATTTACATTCACTCTGAAATAAACATCCAACATTTACATGTACTCTGAAGTAAATATCCAGCATTTACATGTACTATGAAATAAACATCCAACATTTTACTTTGAAATAAACATCCAACATTTATATGTACTCTGAAGTAAATATCCACCATTTACATGTGATGTAACCTTAAAATATTGCTGAAAAAAATTTACAGCATTCTCAAAGGGAAGTTAAGCACTATTTGAACAAAGCTAGACATATCTGTTTGCCCTTCTGATCAATAATTTGCACTTGTGGACAAAATTAAAAGTCAAGGGTCACCAACTAAGGTACATGACAAATCATGAAGTAATCTCTCCACTTGCAAAATATCAAAAGCCAAGATAAAAAGACAAACAAGTTCTAGCCTGAATACTACTTTGTCATTATGAAATAATCTGACATTGAAGACGAAGTTCAAGGTCAGAGGTCAACAATCATGTTACATGACTAATCATCTTTAAGTGAACTTACCATAAGCCTAACTAATTAAAGAAAAAGTTATATCCTAGACATGAAATTGTTACAGCTCTGACAGACGCATAGAGTGATTACTATGATGCATCTGCCACTTTGTGGTGGCGTCATTATAAGTTTTCCAGCAAAATGGTTAATGCCAAGGTCAAGGTCCGAGAATCAAATACTCTGGTACCAACAACCAGAGGCTCCCAGGAGCCTGTATCGCTCACCTGGCTTCAGTTGCCACAATCAAGGTAACATTGTAAGTTATACAGCTGATCTTCAGTTTCTCAAACTTTCGTAGCTCAAACACCTCCAATATCTTGAACTGTTTTTAAAGTCTGATCATGTTTTACTATATTTCTTTGTTGGGCTTTTTTGACAAAAACGTTCTTGCTAAGAACCACTTTCGACACCAGTTTTGAAGTCAAGATGCCATTTTCAAATGGCAGTCAACAAACAATTTTCAATATTGGTTTTGAAGTTGCAACATCAATATCTACTTGGAAATCAAATTTCATTGAAATCGGACAATGTTGAATTTTCCTGCCTTTTTTGGCGGCCATTTTAAAAATGGCAGTCAAAGAACAATTGTTAACATCAGTTTTGAAGTTACGACATCAAGACCAATTTGGAAACCAAATGTCATTGAAATCGGACAATGTTGAATTTTCCCGTCTATTTTGGCAGCCATTTTGAAAATGGCAGTCAACAAACAATTATTAATACCGGTTTTGAAGTCGTAACACAATATCTATTTGGAACCAAATTTCATTGAAATCGGACAATGTTGAATTTTCCCCCCTTTTTTGGCGGCCATTTTGAAAATGGCAGTCAACAAACAATTATCAATACCGGTTTTGAAGTCCTAACATCAATATCTATTTGGAAACCAAATTTCATTGAAATTGGACAATTGAATTTTCCCGCCTTTTTTGGCAGCCATTTTGAAAATGGCGGTCAACAAACAATTTTCAACACTGGTTTTGAAGTCGCAACATCAATATCTATTTGGAAACCAAATTTCATTGAAATCGGACAATGTTGAATTTTCCCGCCTTTTTATACGCCATTTTGAAAATGGCGGCCAAGGAACAATTTTCAACATCAATTTTGAAGTCGCCACAGCATGGAAAACATTTCATCAATTTACACTTAACCTTCATCTTCTATAGTTTTGGAAATAAAAGATGAAAAATACGAAAATTTTAAAAATTCGGTGAAAAAAGGGCAATAACTCCTACAAGGGTTTATGGATTTTCTTCAAAATTTCAGGGTGGGTAGATCTTGATATGCTGAACATATTTGCAATTCCACTTGACCTCTATCTGTTACACTTTTTGAATTAAAAAATAAAAAATGCA
>MJUU01002510.1:152018-163866 GCA_002080025.1 Modiolus philippinarum | reverse complement strand
GTTCGCCATAGAGAAACAGAGGGACACAAACGTAGTGCTCGACTTCGGACTCAAAATGCTGAAATTCTGTTTACATTATTCACAGTAACTTCGGTGTTTTGTTATTTGTAGCTGAGCACAACCTACCATTCTCAGTAGCTTGCACTGATGAGACATAAGTTGTCGAAATGCCCATATGTAGATAGTAAATTTACAGTGACTTCGTTATTGAGTTATTTAATCATATGCAAAAATAATGAAACTTAAGAACTAGATGACTTGACAGAGGAAGTGACAAAATTGGAAATATCAAAATTAATTAAGCCACCGAGTGTTACACTTGTACTTGGGCTTGTACCATACTTTGGAATACTTACATGTACGTATACCAACAAAGAGGAGCAAGACAATGAAATGTACATAAATAGAGTTTTAAATAAATTGCCAACAACCCATATAAAAACTGAAAAGACAACCTAAACCGGGAAGGAAAATTTCGGATTTTAATTCTTGAAAAAATTAAATGTCAAGATTTCAGCAAAACAGTAATAATTACAGAACTTCTGGAATACCCAGGAACCTGCCTTAACAGCATTCCAACTTTCCAGCTTCAGTATTGTTTAGTTTATTGCGTCTCCCCTTTTGGTAATAATGCAGGGCTACTTCCTGTTTACCGACTGTGCGTTTTTTACCCAAATTTTCAAAATGTGACTTTTTTGTCATACTTTTCTCAACAACGGCACATCACAGCCACTTGATATTTAGCATGGAGCTTCAGCATGGGGCACTATACTGCGTCTACCCTTTTCAAGCATATTGAAATACTACTTTACTGACGAACTTCATTTCCATCTCTATGTCCGGCATCCTTCTCACATTATTTGCATCTTATTTTTCTCTGCAACTGTAAATGCTTTTATTGTGTCCACACTTGTACTGTGTCCTCACACACTTTTGCACTTACCATATAGATTCAGGGTTCAATGAGCAGGGGTATAACTGGCTGCCATTCGGCGACAGCTCTTGTTTTATTCAAACAATCCCACAGTCGTTATTTTTAAAATCATGTTTTCACCCACATCAAATTTTTGGCCATTCCAAAAATCAACCTTGGGAGATCTAGGCACATTTTTGGAAACACAAGTTTTAAATTATCTCCCTTTGTTTTAAGAGTTTCAGTGTAATTTATTGGAAAAAAATAAGATTATTTACGAAATCCTATAATGTGATAATTCAAAATAATTTAACTTAAGTGACATTAATCATCGAAAGTAAAGATACAAATTGTGAGAATTTTGCAAAATTTAAAAATCAATGTACACCTTATATGATTATCAAAAGTTTTTACTGTTAGGCTATACATTTAAAATGAAAAACCATACTCTAAGGCTGGTGATGATGAACAGAGCCAAATTTAATGACGTCATAACATCAAGAAACAAATTAATAAATTAAAAACAATTTTATACAGCTCTTTTATATTTTTGAGCATGGTCAACCACTGCCACTGACTAAGGTGATCATGGTTGTCCATGGTTAACCATGGTTTGATTATTTTGAAAATCCATGGTCAACCATGGTGTCCCATTTAATGAAAATTGTTAAAACCATGGTTAACCATGGTCAACCATGGCTATATAACCATGGTTAACCATTGTTGTCCATGGTCAACCATGGTCACATTTCGCAGGGGCACTATCTTGAAAAAAAAAAATAGGACCAAAATGTTGTACAACTACACTATAAGATAGAGCATGGTGTGTCATGGTAAACCATTCATGGTAATAACATAGTGAGATCACTTTGTTTCCATGGAGATTTGATGATTTCCTTCTACTGAACTTGTAGCCAACCTTACAAACACAGCTAACTGGTAGTAAAGAAAACTTGAATTTACAAACTAAAGCTTGCAACAGCCAGATAACTACTATTATCTTGCATATATATTCAACCAACGTACAGGTACAGGCCGTATCAGTTGCTCAAAATGTACTTAATCAATTGAAATAGAATACAGTATGACTGTGGGGATAGGTTCTGATAAAACACAGGAAAAACCTATTTAAACTTTCTTACATTTTCCAATTTCACGAAATGGTAGAGTTCTGGAAAATCAATGATAGTTTCCACATAGGTTATCTGGTATAGAGGTTAAATACCTTTTGACCATCGAAATAAACACATTTGATTAGCTTAAGATAAACTTACCTGGGGGATTGTATAGATATATATTGCTAGGATGTGGTGTATATATGTTTTTAGGTACATGTAAAAAGAAATGTTTACTTCTCTAATCCTGTTGTAATAAGAGGCAAAATATACTCTAATTTATGTTTAAATATCTCCGTTTTTACCTCACCTGGTCAAATGGGTCATGTGCCCTGAAGCTCTTTCTTTGCATCTGCTACAAGTGTTTACTTATACTTGTTGTAAAACACCTTTATATCAGAAACCACAAGGCTTTGAATGTTGCACTTATCATGTAAATATTTACATGATTCATGAAAAATTGTGCCTTAAAATTTGATCAGCAATATTTAATAAGTGTTTTATTTTCAATTTCAAGATGGCAACTTCTGCTGACCATTAACTTTCATTTGGCTTTAGATTAAAAAGGGTATCATAAATTGATTCAGAAATAAAATTCTGTATACCGGTATAATAAAAATATAAAAAGACATAGAGAAAGAACAAACCAAAAGAGAAAAATACTGTAATGCTTTCTTCAGTTTGGGACCTTGAAGAAGAGCAATTATAAGCATTGGTCATTTGTCTTTTAATTTCTGAAGATAAAGTTTAAATATTTATTCTTTGAATGAGAAGAATTGAGTAGATGGGCACCTGCTGTCTTGGAGTATTTACATTATTTTTTTTTATAACATTATGGTGGATTTGCTTATTATAGGACCCAAAATCTTCTTGTTTTAAATCATTCGTGTATATGTATATAATAATTTCATTCATCATGTTCATCTTTTTGCAAATTTTTGATCATAGCAAAGTGCTTTTTCCAATTTACAATATGAGATCCTGCAATTCTTTAAAGTAAGTGTGAAATGTAAACAAATTAAGTCCAGGTCAATTAATTGATTTGACGCCCACATATAAAGGATGTTTACAAACAGATATAAATACACTTTTGATGTTGTGATCCTATATAAACAGCTATAGGATCTTTAAATATTAATTAACATAATAAAAGCTACTTGTGTGACGAAATTACTATAAAGGGGATTTTTTGCACTATAGCTTTCATCAAATTGTTTAAAGGCTTGGTAAAAAAAATAAATCAAAATTCATATCCTACCCATGTTTTTCCTCTGTCCCCTCCCCTAAAGTTTTATTTGAGTCTGTCTTTTTGTGAATTCCTTTAAAATGTATACTATAGTTTCCATTAAAATTGTTTAAAAAATAACAAAAAAAAACATTTTGACAAATTATTGAAAATTTTGCTTGGGCATCTGTATTTCATGGGCACATTTTATTTAGTTTTGTTTTCTCTGTTCAGCAGCATGAGCATGTGACAGTGAAAAAGTACAAATGTGTTGTATGACTTTTACATGATGATCAAACACTCCCAAGATTTTTTGCAATGCATTTTTAGTTTTGACTTTTGGCAAAACAATAAAAACAACTCCATCAACTGAACTCTGATCAGCTGTGCTACAAAAAAGAGACTTTGTTGAATCTTTCTAGAGGTCCTGCCACTTGTACTGTTTTTACAACATTAATTCACTAATAAAAATTCAATGACACATGCTATCACATATGACAAGTCATCTTACCCTTCAATAAACTCATCTTTAGCTATAAGATAAAGACCCATAGGAACTGTTTTCAGTGACTGTAATGTGTATAATGTTCTGAAAGTTTTGAATTGGTTCAAATGTCATTTAATGAGAATGTTGACAGTCATTTTAGGAGGACTCAGAAATTACTAGGGGTATGTGAATAAAACATATTGCTGTTGCTGAGCTTTATTTGGGATTGCACAATTTAACATAACCAGCAAATCATAGAGTTCATACCTGTAAGTGATCTAAAACAGGGTATTTTATTCTAGTGCTGTAATGCAAGATTTTTTCCTTAAAAGGTCAGTGACAGTTACAACATATAACATCTTACTAGGTAGGGCATCAGATGTGTAATCTGAACCGTTGTTCATTTGAACTAAAGATCTGGGTACACCCAAATGTAGGTGTAAGGATATATCTTTGATATTATTTAATTATTACCTGTATAGTCCATAAAAAGTCAAAGGATATGGAGTAAATGTACATGAGATAAAATATAGCATATAATCTAATAGTAGAGCCTTTTTATACCCCACCACACAAAGTGGTGAGGTATTATGTGATACCCTCAGTCGTGTGTCCGTCTGTCCGTCCCTCCAACCCTCGAAGGTAACTCCGACTGATAACTTATGAACGAAATAAAACAAGGTCTTCAAACTTGGTATGCAAGTTGTTTACCACAAAACTCAGGTCAANTTAGATTTTGGGTTCAGAGGTCCAAGGGGTTCTGGAGTTATGCCCCTTGAAACTTTGAAATTTTGCAAATTTTAGGGTTTCCGACTGAAAATTTTTTAAGGAAATAATTCAGGGTCTTCAAACTTGGTATGTAACCTGTTTACCACAAAACTCAGGTCAAGTTCAATTTTAGGTTCAGAGGTCCAAGTGGTTCTGGAGTTATGGCCCTTAAAACTTTGAAATTTTGCGAATTTTAGGGTTTCTGACTGATAACTTGTGAACGAAATAACACAAGGTCTTCAAACTTGGTATGTTAATTGTTTACCACAAAACTCAGGTCATGTTCGATTTTGGGTTCCGAGGTCCAAGGGGTCTGGAGTTATGCCCCTTGAAACCTTGAAATTTTGCAAATTTTAAGGTTTTGTACTCATAACTTGTGAATGATACTGTCTTCAAACATGGTATGTAAATTGTTTACCACAAAACACAGGCCAAGTATAATTTTGGGTTCAGCGGAACATATCGTTGTGGAGTTATGCCCCTTTTAACTTAGAATTTTGTGAAACGTGGCCCGGGTATCATGTAATCCACCATTACTATTTTTTACTTCATTACATCACCTGGCTAATTAGTCAGCATCACTTGGCATCTGTTCTCAGTGCCTCATTTATTTTTTATTGAAAGATCTCCTGTTCTTGTAAGCCAAAATAGTGTCCTGTGAAATAGTGTCCAGGTGTGTTATATTTGTATGGAAAAACCCCACAGAGATCTAAAGTAATCACTCCAGCGTTTTATTCCGTCCTCAGACTTATCATAGGCAACAATTGTTAAGCTGGACAGTATTTTACAGCGGACACTACTAACCTACAATTGGAACAAAACTTAGACACTATAACCCTTGGATGATCCCCATTAAAAATATGCCTTGCAATGTCTGCACCTCATCCAAGATGGCTATCATTGGGAACTTAGTTTAGCATTGCATTATTTGTAAAACTATCACATTCAAGGATCTTCTCTTCTGAACTACTTAACCATTTGGAATCAAACTTGGTCACAATTGTCCTTAGTTGACCCCTTTGAAAAATATGTCTGGCAAGTCCCTCAAGATCCATTAGATGGGTGCCAATAGCGAACAAAGTTTAATATTTGACCCTATCAGAATGCATCCAAATATCGATCTCCTCTGAAGCCTGGTTACAAAGCCACTTGGAAGCAAACTTGGTTACAATAGTGGTTCTTATGAAAAAATGCATCAGCAAGTCTGCACATAATCCAAGATGGCTATCAGTGGGAACTTAGTTTAAAATTAGACCCTTTTATGCAAACACATTCAATAAAATTTTCCTCTGAAACTGAAACTACATCGACAATTGGAACCAAACTAAGAGTCACAATTGTACTTAGTTTGACCTACAAGTCCTCATCACATCCAAGATGGCTGCCAGCAGAGACCATATAACATAGAGGTCTAATAACATACAAGAGAAAATTTACCCTTCAGCACTGCAGATATTTGGACTGTCTATGTCAGCCATTGTCCAGGTGAGCGATAGTATGCTATTTAAACTTGAAAATGAACATTTTATATTCGTGAACATCAGGGGAATTTCAGTCTACCTGAAGTCCAAACAGACTTATAATGAGTTACAAAAATAAGTAAAACCTGCTTGAGAGACCACCTGTATAAAGAGAACAACACTTGCTTTAAGAGACCACTTAAAATTTACACTTCATAGCAAAATTAATTGAAATTGACCTCTATTAAGAGACCACATGTCTACGTAGCCTAAGCAGTTGAACAGTAGTCATGAATTAAGCCAGCTGGGATCCTGGGACACAATATTGCAGAAGCCCAGTGGAATTTATTAGGAGCCAGGCCTATTAACCCTTAACTTTGTTCTCTGTAAATGTGATATATGTGTTGCTTAAAATTTTGTTATTTTGACACTGATCAGCAATTCAAGATGGCAACCATCCACATGACAGTTAGAATGAAGCATTTACAATGTAAAACAATATAGAAAATTCAGTATCATGGTAACACATGTTTTTACCACTCAAATTTATATGCAAATAATCAAAAACAAAGGCTTTGATTTTTCGTTAGGAATATCAATTAACCTTTGGCATTTGAAGAACAAAATTTATGCACTTATTTTAATGATGTAGAAAAATACAACTGTGATGCTTTTTGAATATGTTTCAGGTTTCAAGTCAAGTAACAAATTTCTTGCATACAATATATAGATGTCAAACCAATTTGAGCTCAGGCACATTTCAATTTTCTGTATACAATGCAGGATTTTCCATAAGTGAAGAAAATATGTAAATTTGACTTTGACGAGGAAGTCATCTCGTTGGCACCATTTTTAAAGAGACGGATTTCCCAAATACTTTATCTAAAGACCATAATCACATGATTTTGATATATTTACTGCAGCTTTTGAAAAAAGCTGATTAAAATAAGGAAGTGGATAAAAGTATGTATATAGATTTGCACTGTGTTCAGAAGTTGAATTTTTTTTTACATCACATAGATGCATCAAAGTAGGTTGCATTAAGTTGAATCACTCTTAAACTGGAAAAAATTATGTAGAATAGAAGTTTTGGCCGTACCATTTATCCAAAAAAGATTGTGCCTTGTCAGCTCTGCAATTTTTAGCTCATCTCACGAAGTGGGGGTGGGGGGGGGGGGTGTNNNTATGTGAAACCCCTAGCGGTTAAAGTCCATTGCTGCTTAACTAACAAGTCCCACATCAACCATATTGGTATGTATGATTCATTTTTGGATGACAACAACAGTGCATGCTTCTGATGCTGTCTGTGACCTACATTTCATGCATGAATGACTTGGTTAGAAAGAAAGGTTAAAGTCCATTCCTGCTTACTGACAAGTCCCACATCAACTTCGTTGGTATGTATGACACATTTTGGGATGACAACAACAATGCATGCTTCGGTTTCTGTCTGTGACCTATATTTTAGGCATGAGTGACTTAGTTAGGAAGAATGGTTTAAGTCCATTCCTGCCTACTGACAAGTCCCACATCAACCACATTGCAGTATGTATGATGCATTTTGGGATGACAACAACAATGCATGCTTCGGATGCTGTCTGTGACCTATATTTTACGCATGAGTGACTAGGTTAGGAAGAATGGTTAAAGTCCATTCCTGCTTTCTGATATGTTTCACATCAACCATATTGGTATGCATGATGCATTTTTAGCTGACAGCTGCATTGAATGCTTTGGATGCAGTCTTTGAACTGAATTTTATGCATGAATGAATCTGTTAAATGATGATAGTCCATTCCTGTATACTGACATGTTTAACATGTGACAATGCTGTGCAATGAGGTGGGCTCAGCAGGCTTTGACTGCTTTCTATGTTTTTTTTTTTTCAATTGTCACCCACCCTAACTTCAAATGGTATCATGTGCCCAATTATTGACTTTCGGACAGGGATCCAGTTTTGAACCCAAAGCTGTATTCAGTATTAAGCACTACAACTCCTACGATTGGTGGATAATAAAATTAAATGTTTTAAAATAAAATACTATGTCATGTTACAATTCGGTTTATAGCAAATCTGATTTCAGCAATGTAACCCAGAGGTGATAATTTGACCTTTTATGGGATCTGGTCGACACAAAAATATTTTATTATTTTCAATATACCCCTTTTTGAGCCTCAATTTACGCCAAGAATCGCCGCATGACCCCCCATTTTTTATTTTGGAATTCGAAAGATCTGTATGAGTACTTGTCATTTTCAGGACCCCGGGGATGAAAAAAAGCCTTCGTCTATTTTTAGTTTATCGCTAAACAAGGGAACCCCCCTATGGAAAATGCATTGTAAATAATTGCGCACTAACCTATAGCAAAAATGTGGTTTTCACGTTTTTCTGCATTGTAATGTTTTGAATGGAACTACAACACTGAATTTCAAATAAATTTATAATTTTGACTGATTGAAAGTTTGTGCATATCGTATTTCCGGATTTATAGTCTGTTTCTTCATGTATGGTAAAAATCACTAGAAAAGGGGGGTAGGCTTCGGTGAAAGTTGATAATTTTTAGTTTACAGAAGAAGATTGTGTATATGCCTGTTGTATCGCTTCGGAACAAATGTAAGAAGCTTTAGCAGTGTATTTTATATTTTTAATTGCATTTATTTATGAAAAATAGCATATTTTCAAAATTAATTTTTTGGTAAAAATCTCAAAATTTAGCTGCACTTGAAACTTCACGTTTTGCCTAATATGGCAAATAGTAAGGTAAAAGTTTTTGGCATGGTGTTCATCAATGTAAGTGGCTTGTCATTGATTTTAGTCAAACTGTTAGGTATTTCTGCTATTTCTATGGCTATAGTCTATTTCAAATAAGCTCTCTTTGAGAAAATTGGCCGATTTATTATTTCAGCTTCCAAATATGGGTACACTATAATAAAATTTAACGACTTTGGTATCAACATGGATGACCTTCTACTATCTGCATATGATTGTGGCTTCAATTTCATTTTCATTCAGTATGTTATAGAATGACGCCGAAATATCTTCAAAATGAGAAATTTTTTTCTGCATTTTTCGGACAGGGGGTGACCTCTTGGAAATAAAGCTCTGAAAATCATAAGAGGCGACACATTAATGAAATGCCGTCAAATGATGTTGTTTGGTGTGTGGCTTGCTAAAAATGTAGGACATGTCACGTTTTGAAGTTTATAAATATTTCTATAGGTATCATGTGCCCAATTGCTGACTTTCGAACAGGGATCCAGTTTTGAACCCAAAGCTGTATTCAGTATTAAGCACTACAACTCCTACGATTGGTGGATAATAAAATTAAATGTTTTAAAATAAAATACCATGTTATGTTACAGTTCGGTTTATAGCAAATCTGATTTCAACAATTTTACCCAGAGGTGATAATTTGACCTTTTATGGGATCTGGTCGACACAAAAATATTTTATTATTTTCAATATACCCCTTTTTGAGCCTCAATTTACACCAAGAATCGCCGCATGACCCCCCATTTTTTATTTTGGAATTCGAAAGATCTGTATGAGTACTTGTCATTTTCAGGACCCCCGGGATGAAAAAAAGCCTTCGTCTATTTTTAGTTTATCGCTAAACAAGGGAACCCCCTATGGAAAATGCATTGTAAATAATTGCGCACTTGTAACCAAATGCTGGATCTGCTGTGCCCCTGGTTTTTATTCAAATATTTTGGGATATATGAGATTTTTAGTCTGTAATTGGTCATATTTGACCCTTACAATCTTTTTATTGATAAAGTGGATTCTCATTTTTAAAGAAAATTTATAGATTAGATTTGACTGTTACACAGCTTCCTTTTAGGTGTATTGCTCTACGTGGTCAGTTCTAAGTTTTAAAATAACATGCTTTTTCTTCATTATGGAATAAAGTTATCAACATTAATAGTTTCCTTGATTCAAGTACTTTTGCAATTCATATTTCAGCCTGTAATATGAGATGTGAATTGTAATTGGTTTAAAATATGCAGAATTAGTCTGCAAAACATTTAAAAAAAAATCATTTTTAAACTGCACTAGTGCAAGTTATTATTTTTTTTTGGGGAGGGGGGGTGTTTATTTGAAGAGTATTGTCATTGACATTATCAATTACATGGAAAACCAACACTTTGGCTCCCCACTTGAAAACCCATAGAAATGTGTTTAGTTGATGAGGATAGGGTTTCACAATAAAAAATTGGAATACATGTAAAAGCCCCTTTTCTCTTCCAAAAAAAAAATAAATAAAAAAAAAAATTAAAAAAAAAAAAATTAAAAAGTAAATTAGAAAAGTATTCCAAAAAAATGTTTAACTGTAAACATAGACCTGACTGTGATTCAAGGGTATCTGACTTTGTCGATTGTCACTTTTACATTTAAATGAAATGGAATGTTTCACCTGATTTCAAAATATTTGCGAATCATAACCATGTGGTTTAAGGGCGTTAGGTTTTACCTTCATGACGTAAGGTACTCTATCTTTAAATCGATCAATAGGAAGGCTTACGACACAGCAATAGGTTCTATTTTTAAATCAGTTAGCCTTGAAAACACCCAAATTATCTTTTTAAAGAAGATAACTTTGGTGTGGAAGCAAGTTAGATATTTAAAACAGAAATGAAAGATGACATTTTTGAAGGTACTCAATATTTCTTAAATTTTGAATAAATTTTTATAATTTTCCATAACAAAACTAGATATTTATTTAAATAAGAAAGTATAAATTGTAATTGTTATGATAAAGAAAGGAAATGGGGTAAATGTCAAGGAGACAGTTCTGCAGTAATATTTATTTGCAGTGGTAGTTATTTAGTGGGTAAGTAATTATCTGTATTTATATAAGTTTAATAAGTCAGAATTTCTATGACGATTCACATAGATATATATGTTGAAATGGAAGTTTCTACGAAAACCTATCTTGGCCTATTTTTTTTTTTTATGTCACGGTTCTCAACATTATCTTCAGTGATATGAATGACATTTTTTTTTATGCCCCCGCCGCTAGGCGGTAGGGGGCATTAAGGTTTACCCTGATCCGTACGTTCGTCCTTACGTCTGTACGTCCATCTTTTTGGTTTCCGGATGATAACTTGAGTATCCTGCATTGGATCAAAACCAAACTTGGTCGCATGCTTACTAATATCACCCAAGACAAAACCCTATTGATTTCCAGGTTGGTACCCCCAAGGTCAAGGTCACAGTTGCTAATGATGGACTAAAATTTCAATAAAATTTTGGTTTCCGCTAGGCGGTCGGGGCATTAAGGTTTACCCTGATCCATACGTCCGTCCTTACGTTCGTACGTCCATCTTTTTGGGTTTTAGATGATGAATTGAGTATCCTGCATCGGATCAGATCCAAACTTGGTCACATGCTTATTTATCACCCAAGACAGAACCCTATTGATTTCCAGGTTGGTACCCCCAAGGTCAAGATCACAGTTGCTGAAGATGGACTAAAATTTCAATAAAATTTTGGTTTCCAGATGATAACTTGAGTATACTACATAGGATCAAAACCAAACTTAGTCACATGCTTGCTTATCACCCAAGACAGAACCCTATTGATTTCTGGGTTGGTACCCCCAAGGTCAAGGTCACAGTTGCTAAAAATAGACAATAATTTCAATAAAATTTAGGTTTCGGGTGATAACTTGAGTAAACTACATCGGATCAAAACCAAACTTGGTCACCTGCTTGCTTATCACCTAAGACAGAACACCATTGATTTCTGGGTTGGTACCCTTAAGGTCAAGGTCACAGTTGCTAAAAATAGACTAAAATTTCGATAAAATTTTTGTTTCCGGATGATAACTTGAGTATACTACATCGGATCAAAACCAAACTTGGTCATGTGCTTGCTTA
>MJUU01002510.1:126398-152013 GCA_002080025.1 Modiolus philippinarum | reverse complement strand
GAAGACAGAAACGGATGGTACCGCCAAGGCCAAGGTCACAGTTGCTAAAAATAGACTAAAATTTCAATAAAATTTTGGTTTCCGAATGATAACTTGAGTATCCTGCATCTGATCAAAACCAAACTTGGTCACTTGCTTGACTTATCACAAAAGACATAATCCCATAGATATTAGGGTTGATATCCCCAAGGTCAAGGTCACAGTTGCTAAAAATAGATTAGTATTACATATAAGACTGTTTCTCAGATTATTTGTTGGAACTACACATTATATCAAAACCAAACCAGTTCCAGTGCCTATTTATCACAGGAGAAAGATCTTTTTTTATAATTATTTGATATATATATATATATATTGTACATAGTTATGCCTTTAATAATTTAAGGGATTGGATTGCAAGGAGGCGGGGGCATCCGTGTCCCATGGACACATTCTTCCATTTTTGAAATTTGAAAATCAATGCTTAAAATGTATCTTAAAATTGGAAGTATGAAATTTGGGAATAAATAACATTTTCCATTTGACACACCATCCCTTTTCAGTACAAAAGATGCATACATTTACTACCGTTATTGAGGTACCTCAGTCTTCTTTGATAATATAGACAAATTCTGAATGCTGTATAATAATCACTGGCATATGAATGGTATGCAAAAAGGGAGCTTTTTCGCAAACATGTGAAAAGGAGACATACTATAAAAAGGGGGGGGGCATAACAATGGAAGTGTTGGAGTGTTACAAAGGAATGTTTTGAAGTTTTTGGATGACCTAGATGTCATTACTATGCTTAAGTACTTTATGTACAGACAATTTGCCTTGCAGGAGATTAACTGTTACCATTGATGGTAAAATGATAAAAATATATTCATAACCATATAAATGTCTCATTATTAATGAATAAGTCAATCACCATCTCTTCTGCCCAAAGGTAAAAATATGGACAACACCTGGTAAATATTGACCTGTACATCCATGCAGTCAATATATGTGGTTAATAAGTCAAATATTAGCTTTTGTTTTGCATCATAGTTCTTTTGTCCAATGTTAAAATATGGTTTTAATCTGAGATGTGTATTAAATTTAAATAGCCAAGAAGTGAAAAGGGTCCAAAAATACAAATTATTTTGGTTACACACCGATAGTCCGAAGGTCCGATAGTCCGAAGGTCTAATAGTCCGAAGGTCCAATAATCCGTAAGTCCAATAGTCTGAGGGACCGATAGTCTGAAGGTTTGATAGTCCGAAAATGACCCTATGTAAACCAATATAGGGAAAAAAATATACACATTATGGTCTAAAAGACATTAGCAACTTATGCTGTAAGAGGGCTACACAGCCTACATCAAAAGCGTGAAATTCTGATGGCAACAAAAAGATAGCAGGGGAGTTTACTAAAATACAGAGAAGGCAGTTTGATATGGTTTTGTCTGCTAATTAGATGAGGGGCAATGAAGCATTAATGTACCCATTACAAGGAAAAAATTTAGTTTTTTTACCTCATTCTTAGATAACATTGATTCACTGTGTACAGATAATGTGTGATAAAAACACGCACAAAATAATTCAAAAACCATTTTCAAACTCAAAATTTCTATTTTTATACGACCGCAAAAATTTTGCGGTCGTATTATGGTATGGCACTGGCGTCGGCGTCGGCGTCTGTGGACAGCATAACTTTAGTTCTAGTGAACGGATTGTTATCAAATTTTAGTATGATGTTTGTTGGCACAAGCTTAAGCCCGGGTATTAATTTCGCATTCCCTGCCCAACCCTTTTTTGAAAAAGAGGCAAAAAAGGGGCCAAAAAGGGGTAAAATTAGGTATTTTCGTGTCTGTGGACAGCATAACTTTGGTTCTAGTGGATGGATTGTTTTCAAATTTTAGTATGATGTTTCTTGGAACATTCTTGAGAAACTTTTTTTTCCTTTAGGTTTTTGCCCCACCCATTTCAGAATTAGGGGCCAAAAAAGGGTTAAATGAGGTGTTTTCACATATTCGACTGTAGAATCTTTATTATTTATTGGATTTTGATGGGGTTTGTTTCAGTGTGCTCCTGAGGAAATTTCCAATCTGGCGAACGCCAACGGATTTCATGTAGCATGTACCACTCACGAGATAAATGGGGCCCAACAGGGGCAAATCTCAAAAAAAATATTTTTTTTATTTTAAGTCCGATTTTGATGCAGTTTTTTTCAATGGATTCCTTGTGAAAAATTAATATAGCACTCAGCTTGGTAACTTGTTTTCTTTCCCAGCTATGAGGGGCCGAACAGGGCCAAAATTGCGAATTTGCAGATTATGTAGAATTTTTATTTTTCATCGGATTTCAATGAGATTTTTTTCTTTGGATTCCTCTTGATCTAAGCTTTCAGTAGTATGTCAACGGATTTTTTGTAGGTCTTACCGTTTCCGAGCTACAAGGGATTAAAGCGGCCAAAAATGCAATTTTTCTAAATATGTCAAATCTTTATTTTTCATCGGATTTCGATGGGATTTTTTTCTTTGGATTCCTCGTGATCTAAGCTTTCAGCAGTATGTCAACAGATTTTTTGTAGGTCTTACCGTTTCCGAGCTACAAGGGGTCAAAGGGGCCAAGAAAGCAAATTTTCTAAATATGTGGAATCTTTATTTTTCATCAGATTTCGATGGGATTTTTTTCTTTGGATTCTTCTTGATATAAGCTTTCAGCAGTATGTCAACAGATTTTTTGTAGCTCTTACTGTTTCGGAGCTACAAGGGGTCAAAGGGGCCAAAATTGCAATTTTTCTAAATGTGTCATATCTTTATTTTTCATCAGATTTCGATGGATTTTTTCTTTGAATTTCTATGGATGTAAAGTTTTAGTTGATAGTACATATTTTGCATAGCTCTTGCGGTTTTTTATCAGTAAGTAATCAAAAGGGTTTTTTCCCTATTTTGTTTCTAGCTAATAACTGTGTCTAGCTTCTTTTTGTGTCCATCTAATTATTGTGTCAAGCTCTTTACTGTGTCCACATTCACTTTAAACTACTTTTGTTGAAATTTCAGTGGTCGACATGCTGCGGTCGTATCATGCTGCGCTTGGCGTAGCCCTTTATTTAAAACTTGTATTTACGGCTTTTTAAAACTCAAAATTCTTATTTTTAAGTCAAAATTTTTACATTATCAAGCTCAAAATTTCGACTTTAAAAGTCAAAGTTTCGACTTTTGAAAACTCTAAATTTCTACATTCTTAAACTCGAAATTTATGCTTTTTCAGACTAAAACTTTAGACTGTTTTGAACTCTCAAACTTCGACTTTTAAAAAAGTCAGAATATTGAGCTTTTAAAGTCTACAATTTGATTGTTAGATACTCAAAGTTCATCAGGGTTCAAATTAAAGTTTTTGTTTTTACTTTTAAATCCAAATTTTGAGTTTATGTCAAAACTTTTAGTTATTCAAAAGTCAAAATTTAAAGTCAAAGTTTTGAGTTTTGAAAAGTCGAAATTTTGAGAATGAGGGATCTGAAATTTTTAGTATGAAAGTGTCAAAATTTTGAGTTTGAAAAAGTCAAAATTTTGTGCTTGGAAAAGTCAAAATTTTGAGATGAAAGTTAAAATATAATAAAAGTTATAAAAAAGTATAAATTTTAAGTAAGAGTTGTAATTTCGAAATTTTTAAACTCGAAAATTAGAATTTTACAAAGATTGTTTATACCATTCCACTTCATTAAAATGATGACTATCAGCCTGCAGCATAGTTGAACATGTGACCCTTCAGGAGAGCACGTATATTTGGCAATCTCCCCCTGAAGTTAAAACTTTCAAGGAATCGTGTATGAAAGGTCTTTTACTAAAATTCATATTGTACCGACAAATATGGCAACTACTGTTTGTGCCCACTTTGGATTTCGATATGGTGTTGATATCTGACAGACAAATTTTAAAGGGACCATCTAAAGACTAATTTGTGACCAATTTTTTTCTATTACTGATCCAGTGGCTTTAGAGAGAAAGATGTTTTTAATGAAAAGTTTTGGAGAATTTATTAGAGAAGGACGAACAGACATCGCATACCACATGACTGCCAAAACTATGCTTAAATCTGCTATATTTGCCAGAGTTGTCGCTTTGCATTCTATTCTCAACTTGAATGGGGGGGGGTGTCTTTTGAATAAATAACAAAATACAAAAAATAATGAAGTTGCATAAAAAACAGTACTCATTATGCTGTACACAAATCAGTATTCATCAACTTTACATTACATGAATTTCCGTCAAAATCCACATCCGTGCAGCTTATCCATTTCCAATAATTTTTTTCACTGGTTAAGCAATTTTTTACAATATGTCACATTTTTGGACTACCAGACTTCCAGACTATCGGACCTTCGGACTATTGGACTTTTGGACTATTGGACCTTCAGAATATCGGACCTTCAGACTACAGGGCCGTGACCATTATTTTACAATTGAATATTGGCAATAGCAACCATGCTTTTTGGGTGAATTTTAGTCAAAACAAATATTTTCAATGGTTAACATGTCTAGATTTTAGAAATTTTTTATTACAATTTTGGTAAATTCCCTGAAACTCTCAAATACCAGATATTTCTTTAAATTCTACTTAGCAACCACATCTTATATAAAGTAGGCCAAATTATAATGACAGTGGAGTGAGTTGGCAAGACACCTAAGGTTCCACAGAACCTATCCGAAATATTAAATATATTTTATTGAAATCGGTGATTTTCAACTCAAGTATTCAAAAATTCGTTATTCAAATTTTGGTTAATTTCCTGAAACTCTCAAAGACAGTTTATTATTAGGAATTTACCTAGAAACCATACTTTCTGAATATATTTTATTGAAGTTTGTCATTCTCAATAAAAGAATTATAAACAATTTTGATTCAAATTCGGCATACTTGCCAACTGACCCACTTTTGGTGGGTGTGACCTGCCACATTAACCCATGACCCGCCAGGGATACTGCCGCGGGTCATCATTTCACCCGTTAATGAGAACGTCACCCGCAAATGACCTGCCACAACACAATAAACACAATTTCTAAGATTAACAGCAAACAGCATTTTATATAAATTTTCCTTTAAGAGTTGAGAGAAAGTAAAAATCTATCTGAACAGAAAACAAGAAATGGTCCAAAAACTTTAAACAACTGATTTATTTCACCAAAAACATGAAACACCCCACTGAAAAGGCCCAAAACACATTGACAGAAAAGGTCTTGCCCCTTTCATATATGGTAATAAATGGTACAGAACTATTGCAAAGAATCCTTGAATAGGTACATGATGGTTTGGCGCGATATGACCTGCCACCACATACCTGAATGTTGAGTCATGACCCACCACAGCAGAATTTGAGGTTGGCAAGTATGAATTTGGGTAAATTTTCTGACATTCTCAAAGATCTTTCAATCATACAGTTTTAATTCTTTTAAGTGAAATAAATCATTTCCTATAATTGCATTGCAAAATCTTTGACAATTGGAAGGTAAAGGAGGGGGTTATAACTTGCAAAGTGGGGGATTGCTGCTGTTTCTGGTTTTTATTTTTTAAATTTTTTAATGACATAATTATTTTAAAAAAGTATGAGGTTTCTATTTTTCCTTTGAGCCAATGTTTAAAATCGAGATAATTTGTATGTATGTAAATTAAGTGTTAAATAAGATTTCATTAAAGTCTGAATTTTAAAAATTGACAAATGCTATGAAAAATATTTTAAGAATTATAAAAAATATGTATATATTTTCTGTAATTTGAAAGGAAATATTTGTATCAGGAAGAATTTTTGAACACAAGGATTTTGATTTTTGAAAGGAAATGGACAAGTCAATAGTTTAAAGGTCAAGAGGATAAATTCTTCAAATATTTCCCCATATTTAGACTCTGCCCAAGTCATTGTTTTCTTGATTTTCCAGTATTATTTTCTTTTTCTTTTCAAGTTTAGAATATTCATTTTAAGTTGGGTAAATGCATAAATTGTAGACCTAATTTACTATTGATTCTGAGGTATATATCTATATCTATATTCAGGTAATCAAACTTTTTTAGAACATTGACCAGTGTAATTTGGTTTTCCTAAGGCAAAAATAACATTTTTCTTGTGGTCACATTGATCCATAACAGGTTGTGGTCTATTTACGTGATATTATACAATTAGTACAAATTACTCATTTACATGCGATATTTAGATTTTATTATTTTACTGGTCTAACTAATAACTAAACAAATTTTAAAAACGTGACAGATTTGCTATTCATAATAATATGAACAGGAAATTTTTAGATCGATGACACAGAAAATTTTACAGGAAGATATCAATAATTACTGTCGACCTTGTAGTGTGACAGTGAAGATTAAGTTTGTTCTTCAGGAAATGCACACTTCATGACTCTTCACACTTGAAAGGGGAACCCTATCTTAACTGGAAAAATGGACTTGTCATGTTACTCCATGTATTCAAGTTTATCGTCGTTTAGCATTTTGCTAAATATTGAATGCAGTAATGAAATTTTCATGACTTCAGTTATGGGTTAAATGGTCTCAAATGTAATTTTTTTTGGGTTATAGTATGGTGAATGTTGGGCAGGTGGGCGGGCGGCAGGCGACTGGCAGCAGGTGGGGAAAAGGGTACCTATTTTGTGAAATCAACTTCTCCTACAGTTTTCAACCCAGATCTTTGAAACTTTACAGAATTTTTCTATATATATTGAAGATGTGCATCTAACTTTATGGGATTATTTTGGACTTTTTTCATACTTTTTTCTGGACTTATGAACTTAGTCATTTTTTGTAGACATTTTTAACAGAGGGTACCTATTTTGTGAAATCAACTCCTCCTACAGTTTTCAAACCAGATCTTTGAAACTTTACAGAATGTTTCTATATATATATTGAAAATGTGCATCTGACTTTATGGAATTATTTTGGATTTTTTTTTCATACTTTTCTGGACTTATGAACTTAGTCATTTTTTATAGACATTTTTAACAGAGGGTACCTGTTTTGTGAAATCAACTCCTCCAACAGTTTTCAAACCATGGAATTATTTTGGAATTGTTTTCATACTTTACCAGACTTATGAACTTAGTCATTTTTTATAGTCATTTTTAACAGAGGGTACCTATATATTCTTTACAGCCAACATAGACCCATTTACTTGAAAGGTCTGTTAAATAAGGAACCTATAAAACAACAACACCAAAACGCAACCTTGCCATTTGAGTCTTTGACCCATTTTATTGTCTTATGATAAATCCAAACTCAGGATGTTGAACAGGATCTGCACATGTTCTAGCTACCTGGGTGCATGTCTAGTCATCTTTACTAGGACTGTTATTTATCAATGTTTTATCATGGGTTATTTAATTAAAATCTGAGTGTACAAGTATTATACTACTGTTATATCCCTATCCAAATTACACGAAAAAATGTTGCTGCGTTGGCATTGGATCATACATTTTTCTTTACTGTTTTGATCTAGCGTTCCTCCATGGAAATCAGATCATAACATCAAAAGAAAGAGTATGATCCAACTCCTGTTGAGAATGTATTTGAGCACAACTACTCATGTTGTTTTCATTTTTTTGTCCTTTGATCCACACTCCCCCAAATCCTTCAAAACTGTTGTTATGCCCCCGTGATGAAAAGTCGGGGGGGCATATTGTTTTACCCTTGTCTGTCTGTCCGTCCGTTCGTTTGTTCGTCCGTCCGTACATACGAATGAAAAACACAACTATTCATGTTTTTTTAGAAAGTTTGCAAACAAATTCCAACTACTTCAAAGGAATCTAACTTACAATAAGTACCGTAGATGTGCACACACATATCTTTTGGAATATTCAAAATGGCCGCCGTTGCCATGGAAACTGAAAAAAGGTGGGAAAATTCAAAGTGCTTCAAATTTGATGAAACTTAACAAGAAGGATGCCTAGCACCCCAAATGGCTGCCATTGCTATGGAAACTGGAAAATGGCGGGAAAATTCAAAGTGCCTCAAAATGGATGAAACTTCACAGGAAGATTACCTAGCACCCATAGAATTGATTTTCCGGCTCAGAACTTCCCTTTTATGTATTTTGGAAAAAGGAGAGGCATATCATTGTGTTCATACTTGTACTGTGTCAACACACACTTAAATTTGCACTTTCCTTATCGATTCAGGGTTCAGTAAGCGGGGGCATGATTGTTTGCCATTCGGCGACAGCTCTAGTTTATTTGGATTTGCTTTAATTCTGAACATCAGTAATCACATTTTATTTTTATTTCAATTTCAGCAGTACAAGACCATGCTCCATCATTTCGAGATTCTGTATTTATAAATGAAGAAGGAAAGTTTGAAAAAGAAGGGAGACTACTAGATGATGACAATCAGTTAGATCATGTGACAGAGGTCAGGGTCAGCAAGATAGAAGATGATGACAGCCAAGAAGATACAGTTAGCTGTGATAGTTTGGATGAAGTATGATGTACTTTGTATTTACAATTGAACTTTGATTGCTCGAACAACAAAAGGTCATACATCATGGATGCCTCCAACCCTTACTGGTGTCCCTTTGTTTAGGTTTAAACATAGTTTGATTGCAAAAGCTTGAACACCCTTCTAACTCAAATTGTTTTCATCAGTCCCAAGAGCTAGGTTGTTCTAGCCATCAAAGTTCCACTGTATTAATTATATCATTCATACCCTGTCTCCCCAAAGGGACCTTGCTGCAGTTGTATGACTTAACTTATGATTCTGTACTTGATACTGAACCTCCAAAGTCAATTATCCACTCATTTGTCTAATTGATCTGTTTAAAATTATCCGAGTAGTAAAAGGGAACTCTTTAATGGATAACAAGTGCATAAAGTATCACTTTCAAAATCACCCACAAATTTTGGAAAGACAGATCCTCTAAGAATTCCTCGGTTTGAAATGTCTAATAGAGAAAGGATTCAACAAAAAATAACCAAAAACAATAAAATATGGAAATTTTTCTCAAGACAATACCAATAATGTACAATGTATAATAGCAGCATGTTTATTTGCTCTGTTTGTGAGGTCTTTTGGAGTGAAAAATTATACAAAATCGTTCAGAATGTAATTGAGGGTGTAATTTGCATATGTTAGGGACACAAATTCTGAAGAGTTGCTAAAATAAATACTTGATCATTTGCAAAAATAATTAAGTCATTGAAATAAGCACCAATGAAAAAATTATCTGCCTTACAAAAACTGTTGTTCACAAGAGATTAATACACAACAGAGTACTTCCCACACTTTGTCACCATTACTGAAGTATTAATATCCTCCGTCGACATCAAAATAAACGAAGATAAACTATTTATACATATATTTATAAGTATGATACAGTCATCTCATCATGCATCCCCGACATTTCAATGTCCATTTTTGGGTAAAGTTAGTCAAATTTCTATATTCAATAAAGAGGGATATAAATAATTTGGCCCAAGGTAGATAATTATCGACAATTTTTACATATTATTGTCAGTTTCTGATCATCTATATGTGTATGCGCCTGGATACATCATAAACATCCCTCGTACAAAGGACATGCAATCTCGTATTTTCAAACCCTGCATAAATTAAGTTTATGGGGTATACAGGAATCACCCAGTCTATCTGTCTGTCCACAATTTATGAAAGCAAAACTAATTATAAACCACTTCAAGGATATTGATGACACTTTACACAAAAGAAGGATACTTTATGCAGATACTGTGGTATGCTTGATGGAATAGAGTTATTGTCTGACACAGTCAAGGGGAGATCATTTGACTTTTACTTTTCATATATTTGTTCTGCCAAGAGTACATTTTAGTCATAACTTCTTTTTACCAGTGGAAAGGATTTAAATGAAAATTTACACAAAGGAAAAATACAGATGTGCATGAAGAAATACAATTATTGTCCAACACCGTGAAGGTGAAATAATTTGAATTTTACTTTCTATTAGATTTTGATTTGATCAAAGATTTAAGCTTTTATTAGAAAATCAAATTGGGATGTTTGGGGTATATATTAGTGACTCTGAGGTATCTGCTATTACATACCAGTTTAGTGTATTACATCACTGAAGAATTTTTATTCCCCCTGCAAACGAAGTTTAGGGGTATATAGGAATCACCCTGTCCATCTGTCCGTTTATCTGTCCATCCACACTTCTTGTAAGTGCATCTCCTCTAAAACCGACTGAGGGATTTTGATGAAACTTTACACAAAAGAAGGACACTATATGGAGATTTGCATGAAGGAATATGATTATTTTCTGAAACCAGGAAGTGGAGATAATTCGACTTTGAGTCTGCACAGATTACCTGGTAAGCCCATCTCCTCCTAAACCACAGAAAGGATTTTGATGAAACTTTACAGAAATGAAGTACACTATATGGAGATGTGCATGAAGATACATGATTTTTGTTCGAAACCTGGAAGGGGAGATAATTCCACTTTGATTTTTCATTGGTTCTATCTGCACAGATTACCTCATAAGCCCAACTCCTCCTAAACCACTGAAAGGATTTTGATGAAACTTTACACAAAGGAAGGACATTATGTAGAGATGTGCATGAAAAAATATGATTATCATCCAAAACCAAGAAGGGGAGATAATTTGACTTAAACTTTTCATTAATTCCATCTGCAATGATCTTTTGGACTTGGACAATTTTTCAAAGAAATAATTCAAAGGGTAGAGTTTTGTGAAATAAAGCTGTGGCAGAAAATACTTTTTTTTTAATTGAAATTGTCTTGAGAAATCATTCTCAAAGTATTGAAGAAAATTCCTCAAATGACAAACACTTATGATCTTTGTGTAAATTGTCGAACAAACGTGATTTTTTTTCGGGGTCTTATTTGGACAGAATATTTTCATTGGAACCCTGTGAAAAGTTATATTTTGAGTATTATATCATCATTTCCATACTCTTATTATGTCCACACCTGTACTGTGTCCACACCTATATTGTGTCCATACCCAAATAAATTTGCACTAACCATATTGATTCAGGGTTCAATGAGCGGGGGATATATCTGGCTGCCATTCGGCGACAGCTCTTGTTTTGTCTGTAAAATTACTTTGATGCCAGGAGAAGACCCTTGTCTTTTACATACTAATCTTACTTTAAAATGTGATAGAACATAAGTCCACAAAAGGACATGTCACTCTTCTGAATCCATAGCTCTCTCTTTATAAGTTGTAAAATAAAGTTTAAGGTGACTGCATGGTTTTACAGACTTGCCTACCCTTACAATTATGGAGTAAAGCTCAATATATTTGAGGTCATTTTGTTTTTGTCCTGTCTGTTTGTCTGTTTGTGTGTTTGTCCACAACTTTAACTTTGGCTTTAACTTTTGAACTATTCAAGATTTCAAGATTGATTTATCATACTTGGCAGGTGTATAGGTTTAGTCAAGAGGAACATAAATATGCCCTTAAAAATTAGGTCAGGTCAAAGGTCAAGGTCTCAGAGGTGCTGGGGGCATACGTAGTGTTTCACAAACACATCTTGTTATTTTATTTTTGTATGCTTTAATAACAAAGGGTAAATCATGAAAATATCTCAATATTCTATCTGACAAAATGTTAGACCCACGTACCATCTTAACTGCAAAAACTGTTACATAAAGAAATTTGAGAATTTTACGTCATATGATATGGAAATGACCATATAAGGAAATAACTTTAAATATATATTATATATTTTGTTCAAACTTGAATTTTTTTTACCATTTTATTGTTAATGGGTAAAAAATCAATATTAAGGGTCAATGTTGAAATGTGGTATTTTGAAATTGTTTTTACCAGATTATCTCCCTTGCACAATTTCTGTTTTCCTTTAACACCAGCACCAGATTTACTGCTCTCATGCTTTTTAGTGCATATTTAATTAAAAAAACAGTGCTTCCTCATTGTATCGCCACCTTTGAGACCAGGAGAAAATCTGTGGCAATAAGTGAGGGACTGCCATTAAAGATTGATGGTATAATGAGGGAGCACTGTATTGTAAAAGTAATAATGAATTTTAAGTACCATGGAACTTCAATAAATGTAGTAATTACTTTTGTGATTCTGTAAATGTCTAAAACCCAAATGAATAAAAAAACAGGCAGAAATGGCTGAAAATACCCTGCAGTTACCTTTACCGTATTTTATTTGAGTTGGAATTAGACCTAACATAAGGGGATCATGCAAAAGATTCATGCTTAATCTGTTGCTGTATACTGATAGTATACATTAACATGTTTAAGCATTTTTTTTCAGAAATTTATCTAAATTTAGAATAAAATAATCAAAGACATATTGATTTTTACAAAGAGAAATTAAATAAATATTTATAAAAGTAAAAGGTTAAAAATATAAGAAATTGGGCCTGTTATTTTAGAAGTACATGTACTTTTGATAGAAGAAATAAAGATTTTTTGAAAATCTTGAAGTACAAGTTGAATGTTGAAATAATCAACCTGCAAATAATGTTTACTTTAAGGATCAAAAGTTATTTCATTGGCAATTATTTTCTTGTAATAGACGTAGCTACATTAGAAGAAAAAAATAAAAATAAAAAAAAAACAACCAAAAACATGGTTTATCTTAAGTAGGGTTATAAATAACTCTGATTATGTAATATTTGTTTTCAGAAAATTCTTCCAAATATTAATGACAAGAGATTGTTGGTGAAAAGAACTTTTTTGTTACATTTCTAAAGAATGAGTTGAAATTTATTACATTAGCAACAGAACCTTTCATATACATTGTGATAAAAAATTAGCATACTTGTCGTGAAGTTTCAAATAGGGTTTGAATGTCAGGTCCCAGGTATCTTTTGAAATGTTACTGGAGGTACTTTGAAGCTAGTCAAAGTTACAACTGCAAGTGATCCTTAATCCTTAGTTAAACAAATCTTGTGCAAATAAAAAAAATATCTGAAGTCCATGTTAATTCATATTTATACCTCTGTTTCTGAAGGAATCTATTTAAAATGAAACTTAGCAAAATGTGATAGGTTTTTTTATTTATTTTTTTATCAATGTTGCATTCATGCCAAGTTTCAGAATTTGGATCACTTCTCCATGCTGCCAGAATGAAATCTCCGGAATATTAGTATTTCAGTTAATGTATTCACAAGAAATGGATTTTAATGTAAATTTCAAGTTTTTTTCATATTTAGCCCCCCAATGCTTGAATCCCCAATCTATGGAAAAGTTTTTTTTTTAATTTTATCGAGTATGTTGTTATAAAGTACCTTTTAAATGTTTTTCAGAGAAAATATGATGAATTTGACAGAATTAAACAAGAAAGACAGAAAAAATTACACATGCGACAGATTGTCGTCAAGGGCATATTGGAAAGTGAAAGGACGTATTTACAGATTTTACAAGAAATTACCTTAGTAAGTATAAACCAATTAATTCAGATATTTGTAAAACAGATTTTATTGATGTTAACTAAGATGTTGTATTAATATCTCCAATAAATATAAAATAATGGAAGTTTTGTTTTTGATACGAAAAATAATGGCGATAATAATGGACGAGCCCACTTGTTGGCAAGTCTATTATTGGAGCCAATATTTGAAGTTACAGAAACAAAACTTCTATTATTCTTTTTATCAGTTATTAACTTAATCATTTGTTAGAACAAATTTTGAAAAATGAAAATCAGTTTTCAAGAAACTGGGAAATAGACTATTAACAAGTAAAAGAATTTATACGATCCTAACAGTTTGTGTAGATGTATATTTCTTTGTGTACATTGATGTGCTGATTGACATAGTAGGCTTAGCCTAAGATACCTTTTTTCCAATATTTTTTCGTATTCGGGCAGTTGTAAATACTGAAAATCATGAGATCAAAGGAAACTCATACAAATTACCTATAAAAGGTTACAGTGTTCTTGCTGAAAAATTCTTCAAAGACCTAATGTACATCTTTCTTTTAAAAACTACAAAAATTGATTCCTACAAAAATGATACAAGCTGTATCTTTTTGTACATTTTTTACTGAACTTTTTTTATGATGCCCATGTTAGGGTTAGCATCAACTTTTACATCATTTTTTCAACAATCATAGTTGCATGAAACACTCACTGAAATGCATTTAATGCCCTTATATATTGTGAATTTAAACCTGTAAATGACATGTTCTTTCAGGTTTAAATTTACAATATGTAATACCAATAACAGCACATCACTTCAATTGATGACTCATTTCTTGTTGCCACCTTAATTTTTGTCCCCCGCGGCAACGCAGATTTGGGACATAGAAATGCCAGGCGTCCGTGCGTCTGTGTGTCTGTCCGTCCGTCCGTCACACTTTCTTGTAAGCGCTCTCATGCCTACAAATTATAACGGATTTTCATGAAATTTATACCAAATGTTTATATCACTAATACCTTGGTCAAGCTCGAAAATCAGTCTTGGTCTATACTTTTTGACAGAGTTATGGGACTTTGAACGAAATCATGACTCTGTTTTATCCAAAAATTGACCTTGTAAGCGCTCTCATGCCTACAAATTTTAACGAATTTTCATGAAATTTATACCAAATGTTTATACTACAAAAACTTTGGTCGAGTTCGAAGATCAGTTCCAGACTTTTTGATGGAGTTATTGGACTTTGACCAAAATAACAACACCGTTTTATCCAAAAATTGATCTTGTAAGTGCTCTCATGGCAACAAATTTTGACAGATTTTCATGAAATTTATACCAAATGTTAATACCACTAAATACCTTGGTCAAGTTAGAACATCTGCCGTGGTCGGTCCTTTTTTGTATCCCCACATATTTAATTTTGGAACTGTCCTGAATGTTTGAAAATATTGCAATTTCATATACAGTATACTAGTATATTGCATGAGCGGCGGGGGACTCTTGTTTGACAAAGTGCTTGATGGAAGGGACTGATTAAATCTTCTCTTGTGGAAAAAAAAATCATACATTCTAATTGATTAGATAAAGGATGAATGCATTCATGCAAATAAAATCATGAATACTATCACCGAAGTTTTCACAATATCAAAGCTTACTGTAATTTATATTTTTTGTACGATATTCTTTTTCTACAGAACCATTAAAAAAAAAAAAGCTTTTCAGATCTCTTCAACTTGTGATAAAAATGTCATTATCTTATAAGCATTTGTGAAATGGTGATGAAACCATTTATAAAATATAATGTGATTTCAGATAAAAAGACATTTACAAACAAAAAGTTTGCAGGAGCACAGAATGTGCCCGATGGAAGACCTGTCTTCAATATTTTATAAAATAGAAGAAATAAAACAGTATCATCAGACATTTATTGCAAACTTGGAAGAAAAAGTAAAGAATTGGTCAGATGAACAAGAAATTGGTGGAATTTTTAAAGAATTGGTATGTATATTTCAAAAATTATATAATTCGAAGAGGAAATCTACTTTCGATTTTGTACACATTTTAATAATTATATTGAATAATGCAATTGTAGCAAGGAGTAATTGCTGTAACGGACTTTCCAGACATTATAATTATAAGATCTGTATGTCTGTAGTCATGTGAAGCTGAAAATTCACAATACAAGTGGCAATTCTAAAACATTTCACTCCAAAACATTGAGGATTTGAAATGAAATGTTTAAGTTTTGCAAGTATTATTTTGAAATCATGTGAGTTCAATTTTTATTTAATACACCATATATTTTCTTTAAATTACAACTCAGATGTACAATTTCCTGTTTACTTTGAAAGGCCTATCACACGTCCAGCTTATACTCTATTGAGACCCTCTAAGAGAGCTCTCTGGTGCTCTATTCAAAAAAAGAATATATATGAACTTTCATGAAATGAGAACGCTTAGCAAAATAACTTAAATATGGATCTATTAAGATATGTTATCTGTAAACAGATATTCTAATGCAATATTAATGTCAAACTTGACTGTCAAATACACTATCTGCCCCTGACAGAGTATGACATCCACTTAGCCACCATTTGGTGGCTGTTTTGGCCAATCAAAATAAAACTCAGTACTGATGTTAAAACATCTATTGATTTAATTTACTTGCAGCAAATAAAACTAGTGGTTGTCAGAAAAAGCAGCTAACCCTTCACTCCCTGTTTGACAAAAAAAAAAAACAGACACAAAAAACAGTTGTTATACATCCTTGGCATAATTTTTCTCAATATTTTTGAAACAAAAACAGTGATAGTCGTTATTTTTACAAAACAATTATATGGTTGTTATGTAGAATTCCAAAAAGTAACGGTCTTTGAGATTTCCAGGAAATTTACCAAAAATAGAACCACTTTTCAGAATCAAAATTTTTAGAATTATGCTTTTTAACAAAAACTTGTCAGAATATAAGATTACATGCCAAAATTTCAAAAAATATGTGTCTTAGACATTTTCAGGAAATTTACCAAAGTTGGAAGCGGAATCAAAATTCCAAAAACTTACTACACAAAAAGAAAATTCATTACATGTTTTTGCAAACAAAAAAAAACATATTTATCTTTACTGTAAATTTACAAGCAATAAATCTTAAATTATATATATATATTTTTTCAGACAGTTTATATTCCTGTATATAAAGAATATGTAGACAATCTAAATAAAGCTAAAGAATTGATACATAAAGGTTGTAGTGAAAGTGCAGAATTCAAAAGAATGGTATCATCCATGGTAAGTTATCAGTTATCAGTATATACCAGATACTCATATACTGTAATGCGGTTGCCTTAAAATTCTCTCCTTTAGGCTTACATTTCATTGAACATAACTAGGTCAACTCCTTTTGTAGAAAGCCTGTAGGTTAGACTCTACTAAATGACCAATCAGCTGCTGGCATAGTCAAAAATAGTACTTATATAAACAAAGCCATGTTACTTTCGCTTTGGATATAACTGTCAATATTGACAATATCCGAGTTCTTAAACGCTCTTGTGATCATGAAACACTTCTGGATTGACAAGCATTTTGAATCAGCCAGCCTCATTGCATGGGAAAAGTACTGAAGCCTCATCAATGATGACACATATGCCCAAGGATATGAAAGGGAAAATTGGTCATTTGCATACCCCAGTTAAATGAGGCGATAGAAATTTCTTAATGGACTTTAAAGTTGGGTCATTGTTTTGATATGTTAGTTGGCAGACGTGCCACTTTGAGAAAATCATATCGCCGCATAAAATGAACTTAAGGTAATTATGAAAATTCACAAAACGTTATAATGGCCGCCTATGGAAAATATTTAGTGGAGTCTGACCTGTAGATACATGTATATAGTATATATCCTTTCAAGTAGTTGTTTATCATAGTTTTACTGTCAAAAGGGTTAAACTTTAAAAGTTAGAGCTGTAGTGAGAACTTTTATGTTTAACCCTTGAGACAGTAGAACTATGATAATCAACAACTTGTAAATGATAGATTTTATTTTCTAATTCTGAAACTAATGACATTTTCATGTGTTTTAGTTTCTACCCCGTCCTGGGCCTCTACAATCCATACTGTGACATCATTGGTAATGAAATTTACATTATATGGAAATCAACAAAAGCAAAGCTTTTATAGGTGATTCAAGGCCAATAAAAAATGTATGCTTCAAGAAAATACTTGTTACATTAGTTTAGACTCACAATAAGTGTATCTATGGTATATTTTGCAATTTGAAGATAAGTTAGCGACCTTTTCAATATCCAATGAAATAGCAAGATCAATTTTTGCACTTGTTGGAGAAGACTTTGATCTGCTATGGAATGATATTGATGAGAACAGTATAAGAATTAGACAAAATTCCTTTCCTGTTAGTTTGATGCAAAGATTTTCACAAAATAAGAAATTTCAGTGTAATAAACAATTGTTGACCATTTTATAATGTGGCATGATTAATTGCAAGGTGGGAAGCATGAGGCAAGCATTGTGGCAGAGTGACCAACCTGTCATGTCACATTTAGTTCAGTTGATAAATGTAATATATCAACTGCACCATTTTGTGACAAAAATAAAAAGGTATCAATTTTGTCAACATTCCATAAATGAAAAATCTTCAGAAAGAATATCGGTTCATAATACTTGTCAGTAAAAAATGTAATATTGCCATAGCTAACAAGGAATGGAATATAAAATTAAAACACAAAAAAACAAAAAACAAACAAACAAACCCCCCCTCAAAAAAAAAACCAAAAAAAAAACCCCAAAAAACATGTCTCTAATTGTCAAGTAGGTAACTGAAAAATTTATAGCTGATAATCTATATTTGTATAAAAATTAATCTTTGTAACATTTTCAAGACATTTTGGAATAGCTGTATATTTATGTCTGTTTGTTTTGTGTTTAGGAGATTAACATGACTAATGGTTTTATAGAAAAGACTTCACTAGAAGGTAAGAAATAATTTTTATACGCCCGTCTAATGACGGACGTATTATGGTATACCGATGTCCGATTGTCTGTCCTTCCGTCCATCTGTCCGTCCGTTTCATATGTCGTGTTCTAACTTGACAACCCTTTGGCCAATTCACTTCAAACTTTGTAGAGGTATTGGGTATGATGGCCTAATGATCTGTCTACTTTTTCGGGAAATTTTGATTTTTCTTGCAAGAGTTATGGGACTTTATTTGTCAATTTTAAGGCAATTTATTACATGTCGCGCTCTAACTTGACAATCCTTCTGCCAATTCACTTCAAACTTTGTAGAGGTATTGGATATGATGGCCTCATGATCTGTATACTTTTTCCGGAAATTTCAATTTTTCTTGCAAGAGTTATGGGACATTATTTGTCAATTTTAAGGCAATTTATTATATGTCACGCTCTTACTTGATGACCCTTTGGCTAATTCACTTCAGACTTTGTAGAGGTATTGGGTATGATGGCCTCAGGATCTGTATACATTTTCGGTAAATTTGTATTTTTCTTGCAAGAGTTATGGGACTTTGTTCGTCAATTTAAGGCAATTTTTTACATGTTGCACTCTAACTTGACAACCCTTTGGCCAATTCACTTCAAACTTTGTAGAGGGATTCTGTATGTTGGCCTCACTATCTGTATACTTTTTCGTGAAATTTCGATTTTTCTTGCAAGAGTTATGGGACTTTGTTCGTCAATTTTAAGGCAATTTTTTACATGTCCTGTTCTAACTGATAAGTACTTTGATCAGATCACTTCAAACTTTGCAAATTAATTCTGAAAGAGATATCAAGCTTAATTAGGCAGTTATAGGTGCTTCTGAATTGAGAAACCCTTACCATAATCACTTAAAGTTTTGAAGGGTGACGACGGGCATATCATGCGACTTGGCGCAGCTGTTTATTTTGAGTGCATCTAGGTTGGTAGTAATATGAGCACCAAGTAGGAATGGTGTTTTTTCAGTGATTTTGTTGTGGGGATCATTGTGAAACAATGGGTGTAAAAATGTGAACTGCAGGGATAAGCAATCTTTTCAAAAGTATTTATAAAATGTTTTTTCCTCCTGTGAAATAGGAAAATTAAGAAAGTTGGCAAGATCTGACAAAGGGCACCACATTGAGACCCCTAAAACTGCCTGTTTTGCACCTCTCACACAATCTTTCTGTTCTGAAAGATAAACATATTTAACAAAGTACACAAAATTTCTTGCATTAAACAGATGCATCAACATGAACAACATACAAAAATGCCAGCTTGGAGCAAAGAAACAAAAATCTCTAGTTACACTGAAACAAATATGAGTTTATACCCAATAGTACAGTACAACGTGGAGATAAAAGTCAAACAATTGTACTGACATTACATGTACATAAAATTAAACAGACATATGAAGAACAAATCATTGCTTAGTTTAATCATGTATTTGTAGAGGCTTTGTCTCATTTGCATTTACTCCATATCCTTTAGTTGTTAATTTGTGTTATATAGCAGAACGAAGTTTTACTTTTAGTCATTTTACTGATACAGCTTACCAAATAAAGCTTTCAAAAAATTTATGAAATTATTGTGTTTTACAGAGGCCTTATTTAAACCTGTACAAAGATTACAGAGAAATACTCTTGTCTTACATGTAAGTAATGGTATATTATTTTGTATATATTTTGCTTGTGCTTGATCAATTAATTTATGAATTTGTGTTGCATTATGTTACTAATAATAAGTTTATTCCTAAAAAATAAATGTTACCATTGTCTGGATGAAATTTTATTATACCGAAAAAGTGTGAATTTGTTCTTTTTAATTTTCACGAAGACATTACAGTTATTTAGTTTAGGATCAAAATCTTTCTTTTGAAAAATTGTATAATGTTTTGTAAAATTAGGTTTAGATAAGTTAGGTATTGATAGAATTTAATTGGTTTCCTATACAATTCTAAATTATATTATACTGATATAGTTTAAGATATGCACTTTTTGTTCTAACTTGAGTGTACTTTAATGGTGTTATGTATAAATTCAAAAGAGAATTGTATGTTTGGAAATTTCATTACATCTGTTGGAAATTTTTTTGCCCCATCTGAAAACATATTAGTACTGGTAGTTATGTTGACCCACAATTGATGCTGTTTTTTTTTGTACTACATCATTGTTATTGGAATTCAAAAGTGACTGTCATAAAAAAAAACTATAAAATAAATTAAGAAAATACAAATGTGCTATTTACACTATCAATTATGTATTTGATGCCTTCAAAGTTCTGATATTGTCCAATTAGAGGAAACATTACTCTTATATATCTATCAATATTTTTTCATAGGATTTAATACAACACACACCAAGGGACCACCCTGATTATGTGATGTTAAATAAAGCCCTAACATTAGCAGATCAGAATATTAAATCCTTCGGTGATGAAGAACAAACTAAAAGTTCTACAAACAAGGTAAATTTATAATGATCAATTTGTGGTATTGTCAATAAATAGGTACTGTGTGTAGATATGAAAATTATATCATGCATCTAGTTATTTTGGTATTTGTTTTTGCTTGATATTTTAAAGTCAAATGCCATTAAAAGAAACAGATTTCCTGTGTATTTGATTCATGATTTTAAACTTTTTATGATTAGCTCACCTGGCCTATAAGGCCAGGTGAGCTATAGACAATTTTCATATTTACGGGATGACTGCTATTTTAGCATGTTTTTCATAGGGACATTACTCTCTAACAACCAACATTCTGGTTTTCAGTCTCATTAGGGAAAGGACGGTCAGTAAATATTTTCTCTGGCAATGGTGACGATTTTCACTGCGGTAAGTACCCGAATAGCTTGAAATAATTTATTTAAAGACAATCAAGATATTACCCCTTCTCCAATGATCAATATCTAGGTATTCAAAATTTACTGCTGTCCCTTATTACAATGGAACCGTAAACCTGAATGTTGGGTCAGTAGGTTTCTTCCCTTTGTTGAAAACTTAAAAAAACGGAGCCAAAGTCGGGATAAGAAATAAACATGAAAGTGGTCTATTGCCATCACTTTGCATCCGTCCGTCCGTCATCCGCCAGCAATTTCAAAAATCTTTTCCTCTGAAACTGCTGTGCCAATTGTAACCAAACTTAGCTTGAAGCATCACCAGGGTATGCAGTTTCAAAATTGTGTTTGATTAGTGAGAAGACCAAACAACATGGCTGCTATTACTTCAAATAGAACATTGGGGTAAATTGCTGTTTTTTGCAAATAACTCAAACACCACTACAGATATAAAAAATCTGACAGTGCAAAAGGTTCAGCATATCAAGATCTACCCTCCCTGAATTTTGAAGAATTTTAAGAGTTATTGCCCTTTTTGCAGTTATTTTAGCAGTTATTGCCCTTTTTGAAAATTTTCAAAAGTTTCATATTTTTCATCTTTTATTTCCAAAACTATAGAAGATGAAAGTAAAGTGTAAATTGAAAAATTGTTTGCCATGCTGTGTTTACTTAAAACTTGTGTTGAAAATTGTTTGTTGATCGCTATTTTCAAAATGGCTGCCAAAATAAGGCGGGAAAATTCAACATTGTTGGATTTCAATGAAATTTGGTTTCCAAATAGGTACTGATGTCGCAACTTCAAAATCGAAGTTAAAAATTGTTCATTGACGGCCATTTTAAAAATTGCCACAAAAAAAAAGCGGGAAAATTCAACATTGTCGGGGTTTCAATAAAAGTTGTTCCAAATAGATATTGATGTTGCGACTTCAAAACATGTGTTGAAAATTAAGTGTTCGTTGATGGCCATTTTCAAAATAGCCACCAAAAAGGCGGGAAAATTCAACATTGTCCGATTTCAATGAAAGTTGGTTTCAAAATAGATATTGATGTTGCGACTTCGAAACCGGATTTTAAAATTGTTTGTTGACCGCCATTTTCAAAATGGCTGCCAAAAAATTCAGGAAAATTCAACATTGTCCAATTTCAATGAAACTTTGTTTCCAAATAAGTATTGATGTGGCAACTTCAAAACTGATGTTAAAATTTGTTTGCTTACAGCCATTTTCAGAATGGCTGCCAAAAAAAAGGCAGGAAATTCAACATTGTCCTATTTCAATGAAATTTGGTTTCCAAGTGGATATTGATGTTGTGACTTGAAAACCGGTATTGAAAATTGTTTGTTGACTGCCATTTTCAAAATGGTCGCCATAAAAGGTGGGAAAATTCAACATTGTCCGATTTCAATGGAATTTGGTTTCCAAATAGGTATTGATGTTGGGACTTAAAAATATGGTGTTGAAATTTGTCGTTGTCTGCCATTTCCTAAATGATGTCTCAACTTCAAAACTTCTGTTGAAAGTGGTCCTTAACAAGAAAGTTTTTGTCAAAAAAGCCCAACAAAGAAATGTAGTAAAACATGTTCAGACTAAAAATATAGTTCAAGATATTGGTGATGTTTGAACTACCAACGTTTGAGAGACTGAAGTTACAATGTGAGCTTGATTGTGGCAACTGAAAGCCAGGTGAGTGATACAGGCTCCTGGGAGCCTCTGGTATTTCAGTAGAAGTGTATTTTTTTACATCTAAAATTTGTACTTGCATTCATGGATTAAGTTTCTTCAAAATTTTACAACACAGTGTGCTGAAAAATTCTGAACTCAGAAAAATTGTGAATTCAGAAATCAGTGATGCCCTCATTATGCCCACCTGACATAAATCTAGGTATAACTGTTTTAACTTTTCTCTGTCCAACTTCATTACTCTGTATATCCATTTACAGGGTCATAATAGTGGCCACAGACTAAAGCAATGTATACTGTAAACAGGGAAATTTTCGCGCCGTCTTTATTTCGCTGTCGGCTGATCGAATCCAATTTAGCGCAGTTTTAAATTCGTGGTCCCAGCGTCGCCCAAAAAAAATTCTCGACTCATATATTCCCGTACGTAATGTACCGTTAAGTGTAAATATCCCATCTCTAGATTTTCCATGGAAATTACATGGAAACTGCTAATTTGCATTTCCATGGAGTATTGGAACATGGAATTCCATGTGAAAGTTTAAAAAAAAATTCCATGGAAAATAGAGTGTCATGGAAAGTACCTACATGGAAATTATTTTTTTCCATCTCGACATGGAATTCCATGTTCCAATACTCCATGGAAATGCAAATTAGCAGATTCCATGTAAAACTGACATGGAATTCCATCTCAGTTTCCATCTCACATGTCCATCTGAGATGGAATTCCGTGTCAGTTTCCATGGAAATGCAAATTAGCAAATTCCATGGAAAGCTGACATGGATTTCCATCTCAGATGGAAACTTACATGGAATTCCATGTCAGATGGAAAACTAACATGGAATCCATCTTAATTTTCCATGAAAATCATAACTGCGTAACTACATGGAAAATAAGAAAAAAAGATCTCATCTAAGGAGTCGTCTGACATTTAAGGTGTACCAGTTGGTTTTGGCTTTTGGCAGCATTTTTTCCTATCCACCATAGTTTTGTTTTTTCGCCTAAAATCCATCCATAATATAGAAATATTCAATGATTCAATAGATTTAAAATATCATCTTTATTGTATTTTATTGATTCTGCATGGTTTTGAGTCATTTAAAACATTGTTGATCCCCACGTCATCTACAGCTGACCATTTAGTTTTAATGACATCTGTGAAAATAAAAAAACATAGTTATATAAATTGTCTGATTGATATGCATTTGTGTAGTTTTCATTATTTGTTTTCCAACTGCATTAACTTTATTTGCACTGAAGGGACATAAATTGTCAAAATGGCTATCTGCAGAACTAAAATTTACAGCAGTTTCTGTATTTTGTTGCTTCATATGAAGACTTTCTATAGTGATGCTTTTAATTTTTTAAGGTATTGTGGTTATACTGTTGACTTCTTACAGTTATTTGGCTGCTATTTGAAACAAAATGTGTTTGTGAAACGTATATCCCCCAGCAGCTCCTTTATTTCAATGGCAAGTTCTGACCTCTGTGAACTTGACCTATGAACTGGCCTAATGTGGTTTTTTTTGCATATTTATGTTCCTCTGACTTGATTAGACCTATACAGCTTGCCAAGTATGAAAAGTCTATCTTACATTCTTCAAAAAATATAGCGATAGTAAGTTTCGAACGCACAGACGGACAGGACGAAAACCTTTGCCTCCTATCTTGATTCAATATTTTTATGATTATACTAATCCCTAATTCCAATATTATATATACTTTACTCATAGAGTGCGGGTGAAATAATTTCTGTTATGCATTTTCTGCAGGCTGGTGACAGAAGCAGATACATATGTAAGAGACTCCAATGTTTAAACACTAATAACAACTTTCGAAAATTTATTTTTGTTGGCTTTTTGTAACATTCATAAATGGCATGGCAAAAAATGAAATTGTCTGTAAGAATTAAGGATTTTTACCTCTTTTAGTATCTTTTCTGCTAAGTCGGGTCTTTTTTCAACTCTGCACCCTGTCTCTTCTTTTTTAATGTTGAGTTTTTGACATATGTTCATAGATGACAAATCCTTTGTGCCTTCAACTTCTCTTTTTGTAGTACAATGTATTAACTTTTTATTCATTTGTCATCGTTGTGCAACCTGATTCTATATACCTATACAAACAAAAATATATATTTCCTTCAATTTTCATAAAAAAATATGAGGCTAAAAAAATTTGTTTGTCAACAGCTGTAATTTATTTCAAAGATTATGAAAGCTAAGCTAACTAGAACTGTCGTCGAATGGCAGCCAGGTATACCCCACTAATTGAATCCTGAATCAATATTGCAGGTGTAAATCAAAGTGTAAAATGACAATTGTGGACACAGTACAAATGTGGACACAATACAAGTATGGACACAACCTTTTTTCCACAAAATATTCAATGACGAATTATCTCCCTTTCAAAATTTTGACAGCAACGATTTTACTTCATTCATATCTTCAATAGGTGTGCTACATCTGTGCAAAAATTTCATCAAAATCCAAGGTGCCATTTAGGAGAACATGTGCTGACAAGGTTCTTCCCCCCCCCCTTTTTCCAGAAAATATTCAAAGTCGAATCATCTCTCCTTCAAAATTTCAGACAGCAACCATATTTCTTCATGCACTTCTTCAGATGGTGTTCTACAACTGTGCAATGTTCACCAAAATCCAAGCAGCCGTTTAGGAGAACATGCACTGTCAAAGTACATGGACAGATGGACAGACAGGGTTATTCCTGTATACCCCCAAAACTTTGTTTGCAAAGGGGGGGGGGG
>MJUU01002510.1:108361-119204 GCA_002080025.1 Modiolus philippinarum | reverse complement strand
TTTTTTTTATGAAGTAAATAAAATAAAATAATTTTCCTACCAACCTACCCATAAACTGAACAACCCAGTTGTCGGGTAGGGGAAACAAAAATATTTTTAATGTTGGCCTTACCCGTAAATTGGAGCAGCCCCGCTGTGATTCACACCCGGCGAAATAATGGATTTATTATGAGGTTATCAGACCTTTGATGGTAAAAAATCTCTAAATTAACATTTTTCCTCCATAATCAATCAAAAAATATGCATATTCTTCCTATGAAAAGTGTTGCACATCAAATTGAAAATCTGAAGAGAAGGCTTTGAAAAGTAAATCGCCATTTTGACAGAGATTAATGAATAAAATCATAAAATGCTGCCAAGGATTCTGCAAATCAATGTCGGTCATAGACCGGAATTAAGCAACAATATAATCCAGAAATGTCTGGATTTGGTTTTAAAATCCTACCTCCCATCATATTCATCAAAGTTAATTTCAAAATAGCCGAAACTTGGAAAACAATTTTGAAAACGCGTTTCAAAAAAGAATGTTTTGAGCCCCTCACAGAAATATAAGAAACATAACCAGTAAAAATAATGTTTATACATCAGTAGGTATTTGTTGCAAATTGAAACAAATTTTGTTTCATTACAGGTAATGGGACCCAAGTTGCAACCCTCACTGGAACGTAGTGGACTGAGGGATACATTATCGTATCTAATATTTTCATAGCTACTTAAACACAGCGAGGTCATAGCCAGCGAGGTCATAGCCCAAAATTTGGTTGAAATGCCCACGATATGAGAAGTTGGCATAAAATTGTTTCAATTTTTCAGACTTTTATAAATAAAACGTTAGGGAATTCCTAAAACCTGTTTATTTCGAAAACATTAGGGGCGAAGCAGCGAAAGTCAGACACCAATAAATATGAGGTCGTCACAAGATGGCTATGAATGAAAGTACTACTTAAAGATCTTCCCTATGCCACAGAAACACCAAAATTCTATTCAATAATTAAATTTTGAACGTCAATGCACGCCGGCCTTTAGGGATTTTTTAAAATGGGGATTTCGGTATTTTTATGATTTAAGCCAGGGATTTAGGGATATAAAATTCAACGGTAATCGGGATTTCATCAGTTATTATTTTCTTTTTAGTTCGGGAGTGGGAGATTTAGAAAAAAAGACGGGACCTAGGGATATGACCCCTATGCCCTCCGGCTTCCCTTCGTTGTTGATACGCAAATGCCAAATAATATCTAATTTGTGGCCGACAATCCTACCTACACATTATGTACAGAAGCAAAAACAATCTTCTTTTGTCCTTTGTACAAAAGATTCAATGAAACAGATCGAGCTCTGTGACGAAAACCTATTTTAATTGTCGTCTGTCAGCATCCATTTTAAACATATGTGCGCCAAATCTGACCTACAACGATGTTGAGCAATGTCGGTGCTGATTGGACAAGATGCAGCGATGGACCAATCATATTTATTGATACAATGGGCATTCGGATTATTCGACGAACCTTATTTGACCTCTTGATTTTTAAATAGACACGCGATTTATAAACTATTTCATGGATTCTTTCATAGTACAAATTTAATCATTGGTAGAAATTGATTTTCAAAATCATCTTATCTTTTCGTTGCATGCATTTTACTGTGCATGTCCAATGCATTTGACCTTCCCCAAGTTACTTTCACTTTCATTTTGACAATGACGATCCATGGTTCTGACGAATCTACTCTAGGTCCAGTTACAGTACGGAGTTACAACTGGTCCCCAAATAACGATTTGCTTATTTAAGCAACAACGTTATCCACGATGTTTCTATTCTTCCTAGAAAGCAATTAAATGTTCGAAACCGAGCAGCTGCACACAATGTAAACGGGTTAACCATGTTCAGCCATAGGTTATGTCCAGAATGAAGATTTAGCATAATCTATTTTGGTACTTTTATATCTTATCTGCTAGTTCACATATTCAACATTTGCATAATCACTTTGGATAATTTTTTGTTTTATGATGAAAAAAAAATTGTGGGGAAAAGGGGGGGGGGTGATGTTTGACAACTAAAAACAGAATGTCAAGATGCAGACTATATATGTATTCAACACTAATTTAGGCGAGATCTCAGGAGGGTGAGGAGATCTGATCAAAGCTGTGATCTTGCCAGTACCACACTAAGATTTCATTTGTTACAGAAAAGCACACTTCAGTGCTGTGATGTCAAAGTCCAGAATCAGAATATTTTATTGATATAAAATCCAAACTATAGGATTGTTATCAACACATACACAATACAAAATAATAAACAGCAATAATTAATTAACTACAACACATTTTACACATATTCAATTTAAGACACATGCCTGATCCATTTAGTAAATTCATTATTTTCTTTCATATTTGAGGTGACGCTGCTTCAATTTAAAGTATTATGACCTTTTATAAATATATGACAATAATAAAAATAATATATATATGTCAGTATCATTTTAGTTACCAATAATTAGAAAAGCATTTCTGAAGTTGTACATTTCACTGATTTTAGTTACAATAATTTTAACAACATCATATTCTTGACAAGTAAATAAAAAATTAAATTGCCAATCCCGCCTATATCGGAATGATCACACCCTAATCAAGCCGTGAGATCTGGGTTAACCTTGCCGTAGAAGAAGTTCAAGAAGTAACCCGTCTCCAAATAAAATCCTCAATCTTTCCTTCATCCCTTAAAATTAAAAAAAAATAAGCTGGTTTTTCAAAATTCAAAGTCCAATTTTACACCTTAATCTGTTTCATGACAATTAAATAAAAAGTTCCTGGTCACAAAATTTTTAAAAGTTATATTATATCTTAAATCTTTGCTTTAAGGTGACTTACATTTATGTTCAAACTTCCTGCCAAGAAAAATCGTGAAGTTCAAATTTATGTCCTGAAGTAAAATATTTCTGCTAGGTTGTATATTTTCAGCCTCAAAACACGTCTAAATGCGAAGTTCCTGTCATTTCAAGGTGTCTATTTCATTTTTCAGGCGTAAAACGCCTTGTTTGTTTGTAGGGCCCTGCATCAATGATATTATGTAAATTTCCAGTCTGCAAACATTCTTAAATATTGAGGGAGATTTATTTTAGCCCAATTAATTAATTCCTATATAATTCAACATTGTACAAATGTACTGTGATATTATTATTCATCACTATTGGACTTAGTTTATTTTTCACATTGACCATATTTTCCATGTGAAAAATAAACTAAGTCCAACTTTGAATATTTTCCATGTGAAAATAAAACTAAGTCCTATTTCCATGACAATTTCCATGACTAAAATTTTCTAAGTTCAGCTTTCCATGCATGCATGGAAAGTTTCCATGGAATTCCATGGAAAAAGATTGGCATTGTCATGGAATTCCATGGAATTCCATGGAATTATTTTAAAGATTTTATTTTCCATGACCCATGGAAAAGATGCCATGGAATTCCATGGATTTCCATGGAATTCCATGGAAAATTTCTTCATTTTTCATGGAAAACACAGGCACCATGGAAAATCAAGAGATGGGTTCCATGGTAATGTGTAGTCCATAGCATCAGCAGAAATTTTAATTCTAATATTTTGACACAGATGTCATAGTCTGACAAAGCAGGATAACAGGATCTATATGCCTCAACTTCTTCAAAACTTCCAGGGNAATCAGTGATGCCCTCATTATGCCCACCTGACATAAATCTAGGTATAACTGTTTTAACTTTTCTCTGTCCAACTTCATTACTCTGTATATCCATTTACAGGGTCATAATAGTGGCCACAGACTAAAGCACTGTATACTGTAAACAGGGAAATTTACGCGCTGTCTTTATTTCGCTGTCGGCTGATCGAATCCAATTTAGCGCAGTTTTAAATTCGCGGTCCCAGCGTCGCCCAAAAAAAATTCTCGACTCATATATTCCCGTACGTAATGTACCGTTAAGTGTAAATATCCGACCTCTAATTACGCCTGTCGATCCCAATTGAACAATGTTCATTTTCTTTACATAGTCCACTGGTAAAATTTCTAAATGTGTGAACGTTGTAATCAACCCCAGGGGCTAAAACTTTATGCATTTATAATCTGAACATTTTTAATGATCAGTTTTCGGGTGGATCTACATAAGGAAACATGCATAGGTTTCTAATAAAGACGCCTTCAAAAGTATCATCTTTGCTTCCACAAACAGACAATCCTGCATTTGTATCAGCAAACAAGAAAGTTGAAACTGTGATTTTGGACAATTCCCCATTTGGTAAAGGGGGTACAAAACGAAAACATGGAGGATATAACAAATATTCCCCTTAAGTACGTGCTAAAATGGCTCGTTATGCTATTGATCATGGTGTTCAAAACACAGCTAGAAAATTTACCAGTGAACTTGGAAGTCCAATCAACAAATCCACTGTACGGAGCATTAAATCGGCATTTATGAAACGTGGACTTCATAAAGAATTTGAAACTGTGACTGAACTTCCCAAAAAAGATCGTGGGAGACCGTTACTGCTAGGAAAATATGATTTGGAACTTTTAGATTATATCAAAAGCTTGAGAGATGTTGGCGGGATAGTGAACTATCAAATTGTTATTTCATCAGCTATGGGGATTCTAAAGCATCATGATTCAGAACTTTTAGAGACGGTTGACTTGACTAAAACATGGGTAGAATCCGTTCTGAAACGCTTAGGATTTACGAAACGGAAAGGTACAAAAGCGGTGAGGTCACATCCGGGGGATTTTGAAAAAACTAAACAGGAGTATGTTGAACGAGTCGAAAAATGTATTAAAGAACATAACATCCCTGACGATTTGGTGCTAAATTGGGATCAGACAGGCATAAACATGCTCCCGGGTGGAGATTGGACAATGGATGTGAAAGGCAGCAAGCAAGTGGATATCGCAGCAATAGACGATAAACGTCAGATCACAGCATTACTGACAATTTCTAAGTCGGGTGTGTTACTGCCGCCACAAGTACTTTATGCAGGAAAAACTGAACAATGCCATCCAAAATTTCAATTTCCGAAAACATGGGATGTATATCATTCAGAAAATCATTGGTCAAACACCGAAACAATGTTACATTATATAGACAAAGTGTTTGTACCATAAGTTAATGACAAGCGTGACGAATTGGACTTGCCTTTGAGGCAGCCTGCATTAGAAATTTTTGATGTTTTCAGTGCTCATAGGCACCAAGACCTATTGGATGCATTATACCGGGCAAATATCAAAGTTGTATACGTGCCAGCTGGGTGTAATGATTACCTGCAACCGTTGGATCTAAAAATCAATAAAGTATTTAAAGACATTCTGAAATCCGAGTTTCAAAACTGGTACGCCAACGAAGTGGCAAAGTTTCTTAAAAAAAACAAGAAGTTGGAGAAATTTGAAATTGATCTCAGACTTAGTGTAATAAAATCGTTACACGCACGCTGGCTAGTTAAAACATTCAGACAAATATCTGTGAAGTGTGACCTGATCAGGAGTGCTTTTACTGCCGCGGGTATTTAACTGTCAATCAGTGGTCATAACTGTCTTTGATGTGTACCAAACTGTGTAATTATGGTCTTTAATCATATAGACATGTCACTTTTGTGTTTTTATAGCTGTGATGTTTTATAGTGCTTACATTGATTGAAATGTGTCTTTAATAAATAAATATTTTAATCGATTTCTTTCATTCTCATGAAATACTGAATTTAAACAAATAACAAAAAGTTATTCAAACATGATCAAGACGAAGTTATACAACATAAATAAACAAACAAGGGAACTTTATTTATAGCTTGATGGTGATGGTTGTTACTTTCGCATCGTTATAAAATGATTACAATTGGATACTAGTACAAAACCAACAAATATCAACAAACAACGAAATATGTATTAAGTGTTTGCATAGGTCGCTACAAGTTACTGCGAAAATAGCGAAAATAAAACTGCCGTGAAAATTTCCCGGTTTACAGTACCAGGCATATTACCTTGCAGTTTATCATCGTACACTTTGACTATTTGTTGTGGATGTGATGTTAAAACTAGAATATTGTTCAATAATTGTTTTGATAAAATATATATTTATATATGATTCCAAGTTTAACCATTTATTTCTTTATTTCAGCCCAAAGAACAAGGTCACCTTGTCAAGAGTGGTTTTGTGGTAGAAGTTGTTGGAAACAGTAGGAAGTTACGATTCTTATTTCTTTATAGTGATGTTATCGTCTGTACAAAACATAAAGTATCTGGACGGTAAGTCTGTTTCCATGGTAATGTGTAGTCCATAGCATCAGCAGAAATTTTAATTCTAATATTTTGACACAGATGTCATAGTCTGACAAAGCAGGATAACAGGATCTATATGCCTCAACTTCTTCAAAACTTCCAGGGGCATCCTATTTCTAGAATAGTTTATAGTTTGTTGACTTATAGCCTTGACAACACTTCCATCAAAAGAAACTTGTTGATGATAAATTGTGTAATCATGTTTAAAAGCAGCAAAAAGCCCCCTATATTGTGTCCAGTAAATTATTTAGTTTGCTGCCAAGATTGTCTGAAACATAATATATGAGCAAAATTTAGGTATTTTTGTTCTTACAGAAATACCTATGTATTATTGTTTTTTTATTTCAGACATAAAGTTAAAAGTTTTGAATGTAAATGGTTCATTCCTATATCCAATGTAAATGTGGACGATAAATCAACTGATGATAAATCATATTCTTGTAAGGATGATATTGAAGCAATGAAGAAAAGAATCGTAAGCCTTAAAGCAGAACTGAGAAAAGAAATGAGAAAAAATAATGAAAGTTTTCGAGATGTAAGTACACTGTAGTTTCTCTTTGAGTTTAACCCATAATCAAGGTCTTCTTCTTGAAGCCATTTGACTGGATTTCTCCTTTGACAAAAAAATTACAAGGTAATGTGATAATGTATACAGGAGCTCTTCCAAAATACATGTATGGGAGTTTGGTAGAGGCCCTAAAATCTATCAGTTTAACAAAAAAAAAAGTTCTATTTTTTGTTTGATTTCTTTAACTCTTGAATCAACTTCTGTCAACTAGAAAAAAAAAGAAGAATTTGTTAAACGTAGTTCTTCATTTTGAGTTTACTGTTAGGTCTTTATAAAACATAACTTTGTGACATGATTATTAGCATACCAAATAATAAACAGTATTCCAAAACACCAACTATCCTTGCCTAACAAGACAGAGTTTTCTTGAAAGAATTCTTGTTTGGACAAAAAGGTATTGTTTTTCTATTTGTTCACTTTTACCATTTTTTTCAGAGATCTTGGTCAATAGCTGGCAAAGTGTCATCAAGAACTATAGAAAAATTAAGGAAGAAAATAGAAGAACAGGTATTATAAAATGGGGTCTAAGTGTGAGCCTTGAAAAGCCATTTTTTCAAAGTGTGATTGTTGAAAAAAACCTTTAAAATAGTGTGATAAGTGAGTTTGCAGAATTTCTCAAGTGAAAGCAAAAACCTATGTAACATGACACATTATTCTACAAGTTTAGAAGCATGATATTGCGAAGATGGATACTACTGAACCCCCTAAATCGCTTGTATTTCTGAATAAATGGAAACACTATTTAATTAATGATAACATGAAAACACAATAAATTGTAGCTCTTTAGTCTTTTTTACATAGTTTTCAGAACCAAACAAGAGTTGTCGCCGAATGGCAACCAGGTATACCCCCACTCATTGAACCTTGGATCAAAAATTCATTTTTTCACTAAATTTCATAATTAAGTCCAATTTTCGTCAAACAGGAAGTACACATCCAACAGGACTCAAAATAGGACGTTCCTTAAAGGCTGCATGCCAATTTTGAAATCAATCCCTCTTGTAGAAGCTGAGAAAAATGTGACGAAAAATTCATGTTTTCACTACATTTCGTGACGAAGTCCACATTTTGTCAGACAGGAAGTACACATCGGACAGGACTAAAAATTGGATGTTCCTTACAACTAACCATATAGAGGCTGCATACCAATTTTGAAATCAATCCCTAGAAGCTGAGAAAAATATGACAAAAAATTTTTCAGACGAATGGACGGACAAGGTGAATGCAGTATACCCCCCTCTCTATAGAGTGGGGGTATAATAAGTTCTAGCATATTTGAAGTATATTTCTTCAGTACAGAAGAAGAAAATAAGGTCTGATAGACAGGTAGATGGTAGAAAAATACTCAGATAGACAAATGGACATTAAATTGATGCAAGTTCTTGATTTCTATAGGCTAGTGGAGTATATTTATAAATTTTATTGTTACTTTTTTTTTTTTTAGGAAGCCCAACTAGTTTTATCATCACCACATCTCCCACTTCATATAAAGACAAGGGATGAAGATTCTAAAGATTACATTATATTAATATCTACAGACTTTGAACGAGAGGAATGGAGGGATGCTATACTTAGTCAACAAAGACATCCACATGGAAGTAAGTTAATACAATATTATCAATACATGCCTTCATCATACATCATACAAATCAGAAATAGAAATATTTTAAAAGAACAACTACTATAAAGCAATTTTATTTTGCGATTCAAGCAGATGTGAAAATATTGTGAAAATAAAGTTGCAAATATTATAGTCTCTAACATTGTTTCCACTTTATTACGTATATTTCTCACATTGAACTTTAAAATGTGAAAATTTAACTATCGAGATGTGAGAAATTATCGCAATAAACCAGAAAACAATGTTAGAAATTGTTTCTCTCATTCCTACTCGATTAATTTGACGTTAAGCGATCTCTGTAGTCTCCAGTCTAAAATATGCCTTCATTTTGTTGCTACCATCGGTGCTATGTGTATCATTTCGCCTTTCATTGAAAGGGGTGTTGAGTGTAATATTTTTGATAAAAATATCATATTATCAATAAATTGAGTTATCTTAGTCATAAAAATGCAAAAATCATTTCGCTAGACAATGATGCAGGTGTTAATTTCATCAACATTCGGTTGCACTATTTCTAGAAACTGACACGAGACATTTACATGGTTGACCAATCAGCAAGTGAGATCAATTTCCAAACATGTTGATTATTAATTTCATCTAACATCTTTTGGGAAGTATTTATTTTGAACAAGAATTAGAGAAAATTCTAACACTAGAGAATATTCTAACACTAGAGAAAATTCTAACACTAGAGAAAATTCTAACACTAGAGAATATTCTAACACTTGTACAATATTGCTTCAGCAGAAAAATAAAGTCAAGTAAATGGAGATGGAAAAAACGAAATAAAGTGTCCTTGAAAATATGTTGGGTTACAGTTTGAAAACAGCCACCCATACTTTCTTTTCTCCATTTTGAGCAAAGGTCTTTGTAAAATTTGATGAGGACATGATGTAATTCTTTCTGAGCTGATGTTTTTTTTTTGGACTTAAATAAGCTGTGCTGAAGATCAGTTGTAACATTGTTGTTTACCCATTGGTTTTGATGCAAAATATTTTAGACATGTCTTGTGTAGAATGTTAGATCTTCTGATTTTTGATTGATATTGTATATTTACAGTAGGTCTAACCAGAGAACTTAGTGTCCATGGAATACAGACCCTGATTAATAAAAGTACACAGGTAATACAGATATACATGTTAAATCTCCAGTGTTTGCAAATGCCATAGATAACAAGAAATGCCAGAGAATTTTAACAGATTGAAAAATATTTGTCCCCCGTCGCAACGTGACGGAGGGACATGGTAATGGTCTGCGTCCGTGCATCTGTGCGTCTGTGTGTCTCGTTTTTTGTGGGCGTAACTCCTCAGAAACCGCTGGTCAGAATTCATTCAAATTTTACAGGATTGTTAGTCTCCATTAGTACTAGATCATATGGCATAGCCATTTTGATTCGTCAAATTTTGTGGGAGTTATGGGACTTTGATTATTTTCACATTGTTATACAATGGCAAATCTTGTTATGTATGAAAACATGTATCATCAAGCAAATACTGTTACAACAAGCCAAATGGAAAAATTAGAAATAAAAAAAAAATACAGTATGGAGGTAAAACAAATTGAGTCAACAGGACAAAGAATCAGAAATGAATAAGAATGCCACAAAAAATACAACACTGCACAATAAATATGTAAGAAGTTAGTCTTTTTAGTGCTGAATTTTAGTACTGTCTTCTTTCTTTTTGGATTAAATTTCCAAGTTATTCCATGGGAATTAAGTAAATATCAATAATAATATACACTATGATATGCCTATGACCAGAAATTCAAAATACACTTCAGGGGAGATAATTCTGTATAATTTATAACAAAGTATATTTCTTTTTTGGGGTGTGATTTAAATATCTCTTGCTAATCAATTACAAATTATTTGAAGCTATGATGAATTTATTAATTTTTGTATATATGGTGTTACAGTGATGGTTAAAATTTGATATTTTATATATTTTCAGTTACCACAAGTGAACAACATTGGAAATGTGCTTATGAATAAAGGTAGGTAAAGAAGAAATACTGTAAATTTTGATATGATGGCCATGTTTTTATTTTATTTTACTCACAAATCATATAATGCATTATATTATGCTACTCTTAAGATTCAAAGAGGTATTGGTTTAGATATATCCAGGTGGGTTTGCAACTATAAAAATAGGAAAATAAATTTGTGCTATGGCCAAAATTAACATGTGTAAACAAAGTTAACATGTTAAAAATAGGCAACAATTTAAAATATAAAATGGACGAAATATACTTTCTGGTAGGACTTATCATTTTGGATTTTCCATCCTATTGCACAAAAGTTGAATTCCATAGAGCCAAAAATTAAAAAAAAAATTATATTTTAAAGATTTTGCCAGTAAGTA
>MJUU01002510.1:50019-64331 GCA_002080025.1 Modiolus philippinarum | reverse complement strand
GACTTAGCCTAATATTAACATATCATTAAAAAGACAAAGACTAAAAACAAATATTCAGTATAAATTTTAAAATTACAAAACAGGAAAACAGCAAAAACCTAAAGTTGAAAACTGAGCGAGGTTGTCAATCATTCAGCAAGATGTCAGAGACGTGTATACACTGTCAACAGAATTTCACACCTCGCCGGAGTTGTCATCTTCTTGACTTGAACTGTTAGTTTACGGTACTTTTGGTCTGTTTGAACAATGAAAATTACTATTCTTTATGGATCTTTTCAAACTTTCGAGTAAAATTTCTGTATAGTCAAAGTAGACAGTTTATACGGTCCGAGTTGTCTGCTCAATACGGTCCGAGTTGTCCCTTTGTGAAAACCAGTTGTTTGTTATGATATGGTCCAAGTTTAATTTCTAAGGTCTTATCAAACCTCAAAGTCTTCTCCATATACGGTCCGAGTTGTCCTCTATAACGGTCAGACTTGTCCTTTTTACGGTCCGAGTGGTCATGGTCTGAGTTGTATGCATAATATTTCTTCGATAATCCAATATACATTCTTTGATTATCATAACTGTTGTTAAAACAATATTCAGAGTTCACATAACATGCACAAGCTTTTCTCTTCTCTTAATTACTTATGATTGTTCATATTGATTAGCAAGACAATAAATCAAAGTGCCGAATTGTCTTTGATCTGGTGCCGATATGTCAAAGTGTTGATTTTTTTAAGTGCCGATTTGTCTTTACTGGCAAGTGCGCATGCCGATATGTCTGAGTGCCGATTTGTCTGGATACCATCTTTTTTTCCCCATTAACCATTTCACATAATTTCTTTTGCCTGTCAAGTGGCAGATTTCATCACTTTGAATGCAAAAGGAGGCATGCTGATAGATCAAACAGGAAATAAAAGCAGAGTGATACGTCTATTATAGTGATTTATCATGGTAAGTCTCTGGCTGTACTGTACTTGGCAAATTTTTACAATATCACGCATTAAAAGTTTAATCCGAGTTTAAGAAGATCAAATGCAAAATTACAGTGTGAGAATGGCGATAACTGGTACATGACCAGTAGGTCATATTGTTTTCTTAGTTAAATGCAATTCAATTGTGGTGTAGTTGTAGCATAACCACACAAAAATGTTATCATGCATTGCACCAACTAATGTGATTATCTAGATAGTGTAGAAAATCGTTGAATGGTGCAGGCTGAAGCCCTTACAGTTTAATGATTTTCGACACTATCTAAATTATCGTGTTAGTTGGTTCAAGGCATGATAACTTACAATGTATAATGGCATTTGAAAGTTTCGTCACACTTTTGAGAGAATTTATCTAAATTTTTAAAAAATGTTCAAACGAGAATCTGGATTAACATGGGCATTAAAGGTAAGTTTTATTTAACGTCGGTGAACACAACTTAACAATTAACATAAGCTCTATACGAGCTTTTAAACCGACGGCGAGATTTTTCGACCTGTTGGCACTGATGCTGTTCTCGCACGGTCGCCAGGTTTTGTGAGGGAGGAAAGCCCGATATTCCATTGTGGAAAATCGGTGAAACCCTCGAGCTAGGGTAGGTACCTGGAACCAATGACACGTGTGAGGATCGAACCCTCACAGCGGTGTCAGGCCTCGTGATCTAAAGTCCAGCGCCTTAACCACTCGGCCACCCTGCTCCTGCGTGAAGTACCCAGATTCCTGAAAATCTTCGAAATTTCCTTGCTCCCATCGTGATCGGGAGATCACACGTATGATATAATAAATAGTTCTTTAAAGACGACAGCAAATGCATGATTGATGGATGAGTTGTCTTACTTCTGCTGTTGAGATTCCAACTCTCTCAGATTCATCAATAGACTGTAACATTCGTCTTGTTGATTCTAACTGACGGTCTTCTGACTCGTGGATTTGGCATAAAATTTGGTTCCGCCTGTTGTCTTCTTCAGACTCAAAAGGATTTCCAGATCCATATGTTCCAGAATGATATTGTATCTTGTTCGATTTTTCATCTTCGTCTGAATAAAAAGGGTTGGAACTGTTGTATCTTGCCATTTTTCTTCTTTAATGATTTGTGAGCTAGTAATTTCTGAAAATAAATAATTACTGGTATCGCCTTCTGTGATTCATTTTTCAGTGGTAAACTATTTTTAACTTCTAACATTAAAGAACGTCAATTCTAAATTTAAGTCCATAATGCGTTTTATCAAAGCGAAATCCGTGAAATACAAAAAACATCAAGGTTCAATAGAATGACACAATTTTTGACCTGCAAAAGTGCCTCAGGTGGTACAAAATATTTTGTATGCATTGTTGGTAGGAACAGGTTTGTTATCATTATTTTTCAAAAGCATAATGAACCCTTTAGACGGAGACGAGGGAACATTTTAGAAAACAATTAGGTCAGAGTAGAATTTGATTATAGATGGATCTACATCATGCATAACAATATAGACACATAACATTAGAGATTGGCACACAGGCACTTGTTTCATAAAAAAATTCCAGTCCCTCCCTCTCTTCTTCTAGAAGAAGAGAGGGAGGGACTGGAATTTGTTTATGAAACAAGTGCCTGTGGATTGGCAACTGAAATCAAGCAACCTAGATAAAATTTTTGGATCACTTGAACTTGGCGACCACAATACTAGAATACTAGTATTGTCCACAATACTGGAATAAAAATTTTATTCCAATACCAAAGCAAAAATGATGAAAGGGTGTCAGATTACAACTACATGTATCTAGACTATGTACACCAACTGCATGTAGGTACATGTAAGTTACTTTCAATATTTGGAATTCGAATAAAACATCAATTAATTGCACAGGTATGTGGGGTCATGGCCTACTACCCCCTTTTTTTTTATCATGTCTGCATTTTTTTTATATCACTTTCAAAGTATATACATGTTTTCTTTTTGTATTTACTTCTAAATAAATGTAATAATTACTACCATGACTATCTCATAATGCCAGTAATCTGAGTAAATCTGGCCAATTTACTGTCAACGTATTACTTTAAAAGGAAGAAGGTATCTCACTGAATAATTTGATCCAGATATCTTTTATAAAAAACGTTTGATAATAATTAACGAAAACATAGTTAATTTTATTTAAAGTGACACAATACAATTAACGCATTCTGGTTTTGATCACTTTTTTTTTGCTCCCACCGTAAGGGGATGGGCACATTAGGTTTTACCCTTGTGCCCCTATCCGTATGTCAAAAAATTTTTGTCAAGAATTTCTCAACTTGTATATGTAGTAATGATTTGAAATTTGGTCGGAAGCTTTGGTATGATGACAGGGTTCTCCATAGGCGGTTATAGCCGGCTTCCCCGACCAGCTATATTTTAAAGCCGACCAGCGTTCAAATTTGAAAGCCGGTCGGTAAAATTGGAAATTTCACACATATGGTTCCTAATATTAGTCAATGATTAAATAATTACAGGTAATTTACATAGTGTCAGATCATAGCCTCCAGGAACAGCACCTTAATTAGCCGTAATTAGCCCTATTAACTATTTCCGGTTGTCAAAAGTTTGTTTACCTATGCACGTGGTCAAATTGATATGTGACATGTGCTAACCTAATTAATGAAAAGAGAACATATAATACATTAATAAGAGAGACTGTGCTTTTTGATTTATGAAATAGCCCCTAAAATTCACAAATCAGAATGGAAAAACAAGCCTATCTGGTCAAATTTTCACATGGATCAATAACGCAATTACAATGTTGAGTTACTTCCTCTCGTAGCACTTAAAACCTTTTGGATAATATTTTTTAAAGAAAGAAATATACATATGCTTAAGGAATAAATAGTTTTACACATTTTAAGACTTGATATTGAATTTTACTGAAAACTCTGCAAAACGTTGCAAATTCAAAATTTTGTTGATACCAATCTGACAAAAGTTAAAAATACTCATTAAAGTTAGCTACAAATATACATAATCTGTAAGTTGTATAGTGTGCAGTACACTTTTGATAAATCACTAGAGTTAGTAGCATGAAGAATGGATATCCTTTTTACTTTGATGTCAAAAGTAACAGCATTGCTATGACGTGTCTCTCCAAAAGAAGTTTGAACCAAACACAGTACAAATGACCAACAGGATCTAAATGAAAAGCTGGCCAAGGGCAAAGCTCTTTGGGGTCATTGTACATTTACATTTATTTGATTTAAGTTACTGTGGGGGAAAATGAGGAATAAAGTTTTTCTAGATCAAACAGCTCAGTTCTTGAATAAACTTTTCTCTAAATCTTATTTTTAAAGAAGGGTTTCTATGGCTTTGAAAACAAAGAAATTATCACTTAAAACAATAATACAGAATGTGTAAATCTTGATATAAATAGTAAGAAATGTGAGTAGAACTTTCCGCCTGTAGACTACACTGCGCTTTAACTTGCACTGGAAAAGTCAGTACTGTAAAACAACCGGCTATATCTGAGCATCAATGGAGAACCCTGGATGAGTTGTATAGTGTCTCCCCTTTTCGAGTCTGTCACTTGTCTACTTCCTGTTTGCAGATAACCTTGATTTTGTCTGTTATAGCCATATATTAAGAATTTTCGTCATGGATTTCTCAGCTTGTTTATATAGTAATGATTTTATATTTGAAAGCTTTTGTATGATGAGTTATACCTTGTCTCCCCTTTTCAAGTCTGCCACTCATCTACTTTCTGTTTGCCGATAACAATAACCTTGATTTTGTCTCGCTTGAGACAAATATCACGAAGGCGAGACACGGCGATCACCTTCCACATTTGGTTAACCCAAATGTTAAACCTTTTTTTAACTTCAATAACTTTCTCAAAGCATATTCAATATCAATGAAATATTGGCACAATATTCAGTACGACTTCATTATTGTATCCCAAGTTCATTTGTGAAAAAAAAAATTCCAATCTTTTCCTAGTTTGCCATTAGTTTGACTTAATTTTCAATTAAATTTTTTTTTTGATTGTACCATATCTCAGCACCTACATGTACATGCCATAGACAGAATGAGATGATAATTGGTAGGTGGTTACATCTTTAGTAGTAATTTATAACCAACATTTATACCAGCATTAGGTCACCTTGACCTATATTTTACTCATCAATGAATTTAGCTAAATTTTCATCCAGGTCCATCAATAATGTTTTAACAAAATTGGAATAAAGGAATTTAATTTTGATGTAGAATTGTTGCATATAGTCAGTAAATGCACAATAAACTTTTGGAATTTCATTCTGATTCCAACTTTGGTAAATTTCCTGAAAATGTCCAAGACCAGCAATTTTTGAAATTTTTATATACAATCAAATATTTTAGCCATTTACATAATTCAGAAAACTAAATTTATACAAAATATGGTTCCAATTTTGGTAAATTTCTCTAATCTCTCAAAGACAAGCAATTTTGGGGAATTCTTGTTAGCAACCATGCTTTTTTTGATAATTTTAGTAAAAACAAAATATTTTCAATGGTTAGATTTCAAATTTTTTTTCCAATTTGGATATATTTTCTGAAACTTTTAAAGACAAGTTGTTTCTTGGAATTCTACTTACCGTAGCAACCGCATCTTAATATAGGCCAAATAATAATGACAGTGGAGTGAGCAGGAGAGATGCTAGGTTCCACACAGACGGAACCTTTACGAATTATTTCCATAGCCATATGTTGAAAATTTTTGTCAAGTATTTCTCAGCTTGTGTTTGTAGTTATGATTTGATATTTGGTCTGAGGCTTTGGTATAAAGAGTTATACGGTGTCTCTCATTTTCAAGTCTGTCACTCATCTACTTCCTGATAACTTCGATTATGTCCATTGTATGTAGCCATATATTGAACATTTTTGTCTAGGATTTCTCAGCTTGTGTATGTAGTAATGATTTGATATTTGATGATTTGATATTTGGTCTGAAGCTTTGGCATGATTAATAAACAAGATACCCACCCAGTGAGAATAACAGTAATATACACAATCAAGCGCAGACATATTGTCAAGATCACACGAGCTGACAATGGTCATTTCATATTTGATAAATCTTTCAAATCTTTTATACACAATGTACTTTTACTAATTTTAGAATTACAGGTAAAAAGTCTTCAATCACATAATAATAGGAAGGTGTATTAAATTAAGCTAATTAATGGTGATGCAGGGCACCAAACAGATAAAGATTTGACACTTTGACACATTGTAATTAGTTCGAGATAACCATTGAAATTTGCATTGAAAATCATTTTATGGACTACATTTTTGCTTCTAGAAAACAGCAATTTGGACTCATCCGGTTTTGATTGAAAGGGAGTAAAACAAAATGGACAAATCATCAATTTTTTTCAGGACTTGGACAAAATTTCAACTTAACCAGAATTTTGAGTCATCAGAGTTCCAGACCCATGGAGTCTTCTGTATTATATTATTTTTCCAAAGTAGGGGACAGCTTTTTTTTGTTTTTGGGAGATTTGACCTTCCTTTGTAGGAGATCCTTCTCATGAGGTATATTTCATGTGTTAATTGGAGTCTAGCTACCTCATAATGAGTGGGTTGAGAGGTATGAATTGACAATTTTTTTTGTTAGTTTCTGCTTAAAACATTGTCTTTTGCCCTTTGGATTTCGGCTCTAGACAATTCTGTTAGGTAATTTTGTTATAACCCTCATTTGGATAATGGAAACAGGATAACTAGCAAATTCACTGGATATTGACAAATTGATGTATCAATAGCAAGCAAGTTGATCTAACAGTGGCTCCCTAACAGTCAATTATTTTGGCAAACAATTGAAACTGACAGTGACAGTGGCAAATTAAACAAACATAAACATTAAATTGTAACAAACAAGTGGACCTGACAGTGGCAAATTGTGGCAAACAAAATGAAACTGACAGTGGCAAACAATCATACATGCAAAATTGTGGCAAACAAGTGAAACTGACAGTGGCAAACAAACAAACATCTATTGTGGCAAACAAGCAAAATTGTCAATTGCAAATGATTTTTTCTTTTTAATATAATAAAAGCAGGATATGATAGAAAAGAAAGATGCCATTTAGTCTTAACTTTATACATTTGTATCTTTAACAGTCTGCACCAAAAACTTTTTTTCATTACTAGTCCTTCGGGCTAATTGATATAACAGATTAACTAGTCCGAATCTCAATTTACTAGTTTGAAAATAAAAGAAAATAATAAGTGTAAGAATATGAACTAAAGAAGGATGTTCATATTTTTATTTTTAGTCTTTTCATAATCTTTTAAGAATTGTTTTATTTTTCTTTCATTATATTCATTTGTGTCCCATTTCTGGTTGCTTGAATTTACATGAAGAATGACGTGACAATCAAAAACTTGTTTCAATGCATACTACATTGTAAGGAACCAGTTTAGCTACTTGAGGAAGTTTTGTCACAACATTTTGAAACAAATTCTTCCGCAATTTGAAGCAATGTAGGTTTTGAAAAAGCAATATAAAATGTCTGCAACAAAAATTCTTACTAAATCTGGTCTGGCTAGTGGTTCAAAAATTTACTAGTCCGAATTGAAATTTACTAGTCTCCGGCATCTGACTAGTGCTTAATGGAGCAGACTGCTTAAAGCAATATAGCCATAGAACCAATTGCTATTTTGTAAAGTGTTGGTTTTTGTCTTCTATCAATAAGCTGCATATCTAAGTTCCTGAACAATAAAATAATGTTCTAAATTAAATCTTTTGTAGGTTGAGGTTCAATATAGCACAGGCATTAGCTTCATACAGAAGTGCATTTCAAATGTGTATACCGTTAGATTGAGGTTCAATAAAGCACAGACAAATTTCATACAGAAGTGCATTTCAAATGTGTATACTGTTAAATTGAGGTTCAATAAAGCATAGACAAGCTTCATACAGAAGTCCCAACTCAAATGTGTACACAGCAAGATTGAGGTCCAATAGAGTACAGACAAGCTTCATATAGAAGTCCATTTCAAATGCGTACACAATATGGAATCAGTATTAAACTCTGTAGTAGGGTCTGTAAAAAGAGGATACAAAGTTTTCTTGTCATTGTTATAACAGGAGCTATATTTATTTTATTGCAGTCCTACTTTCTTCCCGAGACTTTACGGGGCTTTTTTATTTCCAATCAACAACTATATGAAGAATATATTGAAGGTGTCAGAGAAGAAAATGGAACTAGGGAGCTCCTAGAACTAGCTGGAAATATTCATAGAAAGCATGGGCTTGTGATGATCAGCATAATAAATGATGCATTTGTACCATTTACTTTTAGTTGGATGTGCAACACAGAAAAAATGAATATTCATCAGCATATTATTTACATTACAACAGACAGGGAGTCGAAAATTGAACTAGATAGTCGTTGGAAAGAATCAAAATCTGTTCACATTCCATCTCTAAATCTCCATGGTAACCAAGAGTATAGTCAAGTCGGCTATGTTAAAATTATGAATCTCAGAACACAATTGATACACCTTATGCTTCTGCAAAATATAACTGTTTTCTTGTTTGAAACAGACTGTGTCTGGCTATCAAATCCACTACCTGAAATAAGGTCAAATCTGAAACTTGGTGATATGTTACTTGTCAAACCGACTCGTGGCAGAGGTGTCATAGGTGGATTCATGGTACTGAAATCAACAAAATCCACAGTTTCTTTATGGAGTATGTTAAGTTTCCAGATGTGGATGCTCATGAAGAAAATTGAGTCATTACCTGACTCAAGAGAAATTTCAAAAATTGAAAATGATCAAGTGTATTTCTCAAATCTTGTAAAATCAAATTATGGAAAAATACATTTAGGATATTTGTCAAATAGTAAGTTTTCTGATGGAAAATGGTATGAATTTTCAGAGAAAGAAAGGACAGAATTTACTCCAGTAGTAATCAACAATAACTGGATAAAAGGCAATGAAATGAAGATACAGAGGGCAAAGGATTGGGGACATTGGTTTCTGAAAGATGACCAAACATGTGACAATGATCAGATTTCTAAAATAGTCAAGTTTTAAGCTTATATGATTGGTGCTTATATCTGCTCGATCAGTATTATTATTTGGTGTCATATGGTATATTTTTAACCTCATGATAAAGTACATGTATGGTATTTTGACTCCTATTGAATAGAATTTAAATTTTATAAAGATATCACATTTCTATACATGTGTGTATCAGATAGATGCAATTTGCAGGAAGTTAGAGGGTATGAATAACATGACAGTGGAGGTCAAAATATCATGGATAACTGAACTACTTGTCATTTTCAATTTCATGATTAAACATCAAAGTACCATATAAGCATCAAACATTTGCATATTCAATGACAAAAGGCCAAAAATTTCATGTCAACATAATATCACATATTTTATGCAAGATGTCTGTACTATACCATGTACAAATGTATGTAGGGGGTTCAAAATAAAAAAAAAGATACCATTGAAGCATAGAAAAATCATGTGCTTAAATTTGAAAGTAGGGTTCAAAATGAGATTTTTGGGGGGAGGGGGTAAAAATTACCATATGGCTGACCAAGGTTCTCAATTTTTAGGATGAAGACTATTACAAATGTACATATAAAATTTCTCTGGTGTAGGGTCAGAATACAATCAAAGAAAATATTAAAGATTAAAAATTAGTTCTGCTAACAATAAGAAGGTTGCAATTTAGGGGATGGGAGGTCAAAATCACCTGTCTAATACATTAACTTGATGATGCTTCATGGGGAAAAGATGGAATTTCTAACATTTCTTGATAAGTCATTGATGTAATCTGTTATGGTACATTTTAAAGTTTTGTCATAATCTTTTGTTTTGTTTTGCTCATCTTGAGCTATATACAGTATTCCCCTTTTCGTAAGCCGGGATCAACTCTGTATCAGGTTTTTGTAGGATGGTGTCTTTGATTTTGAAGTTATCCCCCTTATGCCTTTGTTGTGACACCGTCCGAGAAGGGAGATAACTGCTACAAAAATAGCTAAATTAATGCATGGTCCTGGCTTATGAAAATAGGGGATAGGACTTGCTTATTAAATGTGAGCTAAGGATATTCTGGTTGTAAATCTTCTTTTTGAACTTAATTTATCTTTTTTGTTAATCTGTGATCTTACTAAAAGTTACATTTGGTGTTAGTACTTCATATTATTGTCTCATATATGTTATTTTGTTTACTTTTGATACATTTTCTATATTCTTATAAGTTTATAATTTTTTTTATAATGTTAACTATATATACTTGTCTTTGAAGTACACATATTTTTATTTTTATACATCATATCTTTTTATTAGTGTCTCAAATTTTATTTTTCAAGTATCATAATAGGGCAGAATTATTGAAGCTTTAATGACTTTTTAATTTAAATATTTTTTATGACTGTAAAGGTTTTATATTACTGTACATGTATGTACATGTGTACACACAGAGTCGTTCAGTTACAAAACACTCAAGTCTGACATATTTCACAGTGTCAACACCAGCAAATGTCTATGAAAACACCAGCAAACTTCCTGTTGTTAATTACATAGAAATATATTTGGCAAGTCATAAATGTCAGTGTAAACACCAGCATTTCACCAGCAATTGTTGGTGTTTTCACTCATGTCAGATAAGGGTGTTTTGTAACTTAAACACTCTGTGTATGTCTTTGAAATGATAGATATGCTAGGCAGTTTTCGTCGGAGTATGTATATCTGTTTCTGAGGCGTAGGGTTTGAATATTCTGATTAATCCTGAAAATTACGGTCTCTTAAAAACACCGCAAAGGACCTCCTTTGTGCACAAAGGACCACACAAAGATATTATTTCTACACAAAGGACATGAAATTATATTTTAAGTATTAAATCATTGATATTTTTTACAAAAATAATGTATTTTTAATTTTTTTCTCCATTTTAACGAATATTTCTGTCATAAGTGGGTAAGATTTTGTGTTTACCTGAACGATACAATATATCAAAATAATACCTCAACTTAATAAACATTTCTCACTTTTTATACAAAAAAACTACATATATTGTGCTAAATATTTTTATCTTAGGGGCATTCTTTAAAAGTACCACTTGTGTATCACGTTCGTTATCCATAACACCAGAAATAAATAATTTGAATTGGCAACCGGTTTGTTGGAAAATAATATCTTTAATTATCAAATTCCACATTATAAAAATTTTTGAATAAATAATAATCTTAAATTCACATTTTTTAGACTGTACCTCTATACAAGTTTTATTTCAAATACGTTGTGGTATAATACGTGTCTGTACCGGAAACGATCTTTGTTTCACTACATGCTAAAACGTATGATAAAATGGATTAAAAACGTACTAAAAATAAAATTCAAAATATTTTTTGTTAAAAATATAAATATTTATATACAAAGAACATAGTTGCGTGTCCTTTGTGTTGATTTAATACCATTTTGTGGTCCTTTGTGCTACTTTGTGCACAAAGGAGGTCCTTTGCAGTGTTTTAGAGACCCTGAAAATTATGTTAATGTAGTATGTGGAGTGGAATGATGCAATATTCATTTAATTTTCCATTAGATCCTGATGAAATTTTCAACACAATCATTACAATTATTCCTTGTACAAAGAAAGATCATCATGAACATTAGCAATGGAATGTATTGCTGTTTCATCGATCTGCATCTTGAATTTACCGGTTAAGTTTTAATGATTATGGCATTATTACTTTAACAGGGAAAACTAGAGCTGTTGCGAAATATATGGCAGCCAATTATTCCTGGCTGCTCATTGGACTCTGAATCAATATAGCTAGTGCAAATTTAAGTGTGTGTGGACACAATACAGTTGTGGACAGTACAAATGTGGTCACAATACAAGTATGGACACAATGATATACCTCCCCTTTTTTCCAGAAAATTTTCAAAGACCAATTATTTTCAGGAAACAAACAGATTCCTTCATGCACATCTTAAGGTGGAATTCTACAAATGTGTAACATTTCATAAAACCCAAGCATCCATGTAAGAGGACATATACTGACAAGGTTCGTTTCCCCCTTTTTTAGAAAATATTCAGACACAAATAGACCTTTTCACAATAACTGCGGGCAGTCACAGAGCATGTGTAACGTAAATATCCGGAAGGTGGGGCTTGGGGTAGAACATAAGAATTTTCCTCCGGAAGTTTTTAATGAGTGTGCTCATGGACTACCCCGCAGTTAGCGTGAAAAGGTCTATTATCTCCTCCCCTTCAGAATATTGGGCAGCAACTATATTACTTCATGCACATCTTCAGGTTGTGTACTATAACTCTGTAATATTTCATGAAAATCCAAGTAGTTGTTTTTGTAATATTTCATTAAAATCCAAGCAGTTGTTTTGTNGATATACCTCCCCATTTTTCCAGAAAATTTTCAAAGACCAATTATCTCCCCTTTTAAAATTTCAGGAAACAAACAGATTCCTTCATGCACATCTTAAGGTGGAATTCTACAAATGTGTAACATTTCATAAAACCCAAGCATCCATGTAAGAGGACATATACTGACAAGGTTCGTTTCCCCTTTTTTTCAGAAAATATTCAGACACAAATTATCTCCTCCCCTTCAGAATATCGGGCAGCAACTATATTACTTCATGCAAATTTTCAGGTTGTGTACTATAACTTTGTAATATTTCATGAAAATCCAAGTAGTTGTTTTTGTAATATTTCATTAAAATCCAAGCAGTTGTTTTGTAGAAAATTCGCTTACATGGATGGACAGACAGACAGACGGACAGACTGACAAACAGGGTGATTCCTATATACCCCCAAACTTTGTTTGCGGGGGGGGTCTAAATGTATCACTCATATTAAATTTGCAAGTTATTTTGGTTCTGAGGTACAAATAACAGCCAACTGAATTAGACTTCACTTCCATAACATCACCAAACATGATGGTTTTTGTAGCTAGGTTAGTTAATTGACATGATTGATAATTAGTATTTTGTGTGTTCTTTTTATTGTTGTCATGTTTTTTGTTAGATATTGGTTCATTTAGTACACGTACCATGTGTATAGATTAATTGTCTAAAGGTGTAGATTTTAGTCAGTCATTTTATACATTGGTCTTATAATGGTTGGTACCAGCATCGTCTGAACACATTTTGTTTCTTTGTGATAACTTTAAGTTGACTATAATCTTTATTGAACACAAGCAACACCTATGATTGGTTTTGGATGTGGTGGCCCACAGATTTTTTTTTTTTAATGTTCTAAAAGGGGTTAGAATGAGTGTTTCCAAATGTTTGGCTGTAGAATTGATATCTATTTTCATTTCCTCGCTATAAGGGACTTGGATGGTAAGAAGCAAAACAACCAGCTTTTATACATAGTAAAACCTGTCTAAAACTGAACCCCTGTAGGACTGAAGATTTTGAACTCTTCTCCACACAAGTTCAGAACATATTGACATTGGTACAAAGAATGCTCAGGTTCAACACTGTTTGGTTAGGGTTTTCAGTATAGACAGGTTAAAGGTTAAGTAAGGGTATGGCGTAGACAGGTTTAAAGATTTAACATTGTAGGGTTCAGTTTAAGGCATGTTTTGGTTTAGTTAAGTTTTGATTTAGACAGGTTCTTAGTGTACTTTTAGACAAATCCCGACTTATTAGTCCGGGTTTGGTGTAAGATTAGTTTAAAAAGGTTTCAGTGAATTATTGATAGGAAACCCTGGTATTTCATTGATGCTTTTTTAAGCCATTTAAGATATGTCTAGCCATTGAGAAACATTTGTGGATTATCTCCCTGTAACAAGTTAGTTATATATAGTCTATAAGTGGAGATAATTTAATAAGCACATCATTATACCTCTTTTGATATTGAAATGATCTCCCCTTTGACCATATATAGCTTACTTGGTACAGGGAGATAACCCACAAATTATCTCATTTAGTATATCCAATCAAATGTTTATCCAAACTGTTTTGATTTAGATGTAAGAAATGTTGCATTGGAAATTGTGATATCATTCAGATGTTACCCAAAAAGTTCATATATCAATCAAATGTATAACATTTGTATCAAATTGTGATCTGCCAGAAATAGTTGTGACATGTGTGAAATATTTATTTTCTTATTTGAGTTGTAACATCAATGAAATACTTACTGTTTTTATAAAGAAAATTTTTTTTATGACAAAATACTGAGTTTTGTAAATGGAATGTGTTGTTGTGTCACCTGCGTTCATGCAGTGGTGACATATAGGGATCACTATCCGTCATCTTGCGTCGTCGGCGTCACAAAAAATTCTGTCACACTTTTCTCAGGAACCATGTATCCATGCCTTCTGCAATTTAGCATCGAGTATCAGTACGGGGACCTTTACC
>MJUU01002510.1:12568-37362 GCA_002080025.1 Modiolus philippinarum | reverse complement strand
TAGTACTTATGACTGTTTCAAAGAAATTTATTTCTTGATGATTTCCTCAAAGTTTGTAATCACTATCCTTGTAGATTTCTGTACTATTTCAAAATTTGTTAATGTTTTTTGAAAAGTCTTCCTATGATGGTCATTCTCAACTCGTACAAAACTTTTTTTCAGTTGTCAAAGCACCATAAATGGAGATGAACAGACATAAAATAGCCAAATGAAAAATTCCTGTACTTTTGATTTTTTTTATCCCAAGAAAAAAAGAAAATCAAAGCATGGAATGCTGTTAAGGCAGGTTCCTGGGTATTCCAGAAGTTCTGTAATTATTACTGTTTTGCTGAAATCTTGACATTTAATTTTTTCAAGAATTAAAATCCGAAATTTTCCTTCCCGGTTTAGGTTGTCTTTTCAGTTTTTATATGGGATGTTGGCAATTTATTTAAAACTCTATTTATTTACATTTCATTGTCTTGCTCCTCTTTGTTGGTATACGTACATGTAAGTATTCCAAAGTACAAGCCCGAGTACAAGTGTAACACTCGGTGGCTTAATTAATGTTGATATTTCCAATTTTGTCACTTCCTCTGTCAAGTCATCTAGTTCTTAAGTTTCATTATTTTTGCATATGATTAAATAACTCAATAACGAAGTCACTGTAAATTTACTAGTCACTGTAAATTTACTATCTACATATGGGCATTTCGACAACTTATCATATGTCTCATCAATGCAAGCTACTGAGAATGGTAGGTTGTGCTCAGCTACAAATAACAAAACACCGAAGTTACTGTGAATAATGTAAACAGAATTTCAGCATTTTGAGTCCGAAGTCGAGCACTACGTTTGTGTCCCTCTGTTTCTCTCTGGCGAACAACGTCATTTCATCCTCCGTGCACTAAGGCAAAGGTTATGCCACACAACAGAAACACTGCGTGTATATATTTATCACTCTTGCTCAAAAAGTCCATCTCTTTTATCCATTTATTTTGGAATTTAGAATTGTATCTACCCTTTTGGCGGAGGCGACGCAATTTTGTCGTTAATACACAGCTGATTCGTGTTCTCTGGTAATCTCGTTAGGCGAATGGAACAGCCTTTGTTTACCTCGCAGGGTGTTATTGGAACAGCCAATATTTACTTCCGGTATAACGGAAAAATATTTTTGAGAGAAAATTTTAATATCGGGAGCATTCAGAGGCATATCGGTAGACGTGAGACCGGCTGCCGAAACCGGTAGCCTCACAGTGAGACCGGGAGGATTAACAACTCTGGTTACAACAGCGAAACTAGAAGTTACTATGTATCCATTCATAAAAACTGCGCGCCACAGGAAATTTTTATGAATGAACAGAGTCGTGAATTTCGAATGTCAGTTTAAGTAATCTGAGATTAAAAAAGCAAAGTATCTCTTCAAAGATATCAAATAAATACAATAAACACATAAAACGATGTAGTTGATCATGAAATGGACAGGATTAATTTTTGTGCCTTCGTATGAATAACTGGTAAGCCGTACGCGTTTTTAACGATAGTCTGGATCATTCCGATTCTTTTCATACAAAGTAGTCTCCTGAAAAAATTAACATAGGGACCCTATGGGAAATGCATCCAAAGATCTTCTCCTCTGAAAATACCAAGCCAAATTGAACCAAACTTGGTTACAATAGTCCTTCGGTGGTCCCCTTTAAAGTTTGTGATTTTTACGTTCAGATGGCTGCCAGCGTGGAACATAGTTTAACATAGGGACTCTACGGGAAATGCATTCAAATGTCTTCTCCTCTGAACCTACTGACCCAATTGGAACCAAACTTGGTTACAACTGTCTTTGGGTGATCCCTTCCAAAGTTTGTGATTTTTAGTTTGTACCTCATCCAAGAATGAAAATGGAACATCTGCTGAACTGATTTATAGTATGAATGGGTGGTATAAAACCAGTCACCAGGTGAATGATACAGGCTCATGTGAGCCTCTAGTTAACTGTGACATCATCGTTTCTACATAGCTATGTACCACATTATGAGCTACCAGTATATATGGTTAAAGTGGAGATAATTTTTATCTAAATATCAAAAGAGGCTATTGATATGCCAATTGCAATTATCTCCACTTTGAACCATACAAAACTAACTTGGTACAGGGAGATAACTGACCAAAGTTTCTCATTATCTCCCTTTCAAAATTATGGAGCAACTATATTACTTGCACATCTTCAGGCGGTTCACTACATCTGTATTACATTTCAACAAAATCCATGCAGCGTTTTAGGACATGTGCTGACAAGGTACATGGACGGACATAGAGACGGGTGGACAGGGCGATTATTATATTACATCCATCAAACCAGGATGGATAAGCAATGACAAATTGTAGGAGGGAGAAGCAATAACAAACTATGATTGAAACTAGAGAATGTGTCTGTAAGACATGAATGCCCGGCCAATAAATCTATAGCAAAAGACAACCCAAGTCAATTGCACATAAAATGAATCCCATGTCAGTGAATTGTGTAGAATATTTTGTGTAATTTTTAAGAAGTGGACACAAGTCACTTAAGCATAAAATATAGGTTAAAGTTACTTAACTGTCAATGATTTGAGAAGTACTGATTATGATGATTAATTTGATAAACAACATTGTCTTATAATGTGAAGTTGTTAAGAAATAGACTTAACTCATATAATTTTACCAAAGCCATTCAAGCATAAAATGTAGGTCATGGACCTCAAACTGTTGGTGAAACAGGCAGTTCTATAGATGAATGTTACAGTGAAATATCCTGATGCTACAATACATAGTAGTTAAGAAACAGACTTAAATACAAAACTTAACCAAAGTCAATGAAGCATAAAATGTAGGTCAAAGTCACCTAATTGTCAATGATTTGTGTAGTACTCATCAAGGCAATTAATTTGATGCATCATCATTGTCTTATAATGTGTAGTTGTTGAGAAATGGACTTTAACGTAAAACTTAACCAAAGTCACTGAAGTGCAAAATGTAGGTCAAAGCCACCTAATTGTCAATGATTTGTGTAGTACTCATCAAGGCAATTAATTTGATGCAACATCATTGTCTTATTATGTGTAGTTGTTGAGAAATGGACTTAAACGTAAAACTTAACCAAAGTCACTCAACCATGAAATGTATGTCAAAGAGTCAAACTGACTAGTGAACTATGCAGTACTATCAAAGATCTACCTACTGGCCTACTATCATTGTTCTACACCTTACAGTTTCTGAGAAATGTACTTAAACCTTAAACGCAAAACTTAACCGGATGTACGGATGTATGGTCATACGGACGGACAGAAGGACGGACAAGGGTAACACTATATGCCCACATTCGTGGGTGGGGCATAAAAATGACAAACCATGTAGGAGATTCAATAACAAACCTTGTAAAAGAAGCAATAACAAACCCTGATAAGATGTTATGTTCTATGAAAATGTCCAAGTATAATATAATGTTCATCAAGCCAAAAGTCACTGTCCACAAACACATCTAACCTTGTGATCTCTATATAAAGTCTGAATTAGATTCGACTATCTGTACAAGGAAAAGGACTAAGGGTCTCATCAGTTTTGACAGAGACAAAATGATGGACCTACAGACTGATTCAAAATTACTGTGAAAGTTCTTTTGTTTGTGGGGTCCCAATTTCGTGGATTTTGTGGTTTGCTAAAACCACGAAATAAAGTTCCCAACAAATCAATTTTCCCTTGACTTTTAATGGATACAATTTGAAACAAAGAATTCAAACACCCACAAAATAGTGATATTTATGAAAACCACAAAAATTGATGTACACAAATAAAAGTACTTCCACAGTTTCCAGAATTATTTTTGCCAGACGTATTAATAGGAGTTACCATACAGCCTACATTGATTAGCAAAACACTATGCAGTATGAAAAGCTTGTTTAGATATCAATTTTTAAGTAAGATTGGAAAATAATGAACAATAAAACACAAAATTGAAAGTCAACTGTTTATATATTAAAGCAAAAACAATGTAAATATAAATAAAAATCTTGTATAATGATTTTATATAATAACATGTAAAATAAAATAACATCTTTAAACCTAAAAATAATCTTCAAATTTATATCCTTATATTTTAATAAATAGAATTTGGTGTTTGGAATATTCATTCATAGCAGCAAGAAACTTTTTAAAAAAGTCAACTTTAAAACTTATTAAAATTTAAAGTGATTATTCAAAAAATATACTACAGCTGAAGCAGATCTAAAACTGATACACTACAAAAATACAGTGCAAACAAGCAAAAAAAAGCAATACACAATAGTGTGTTCCAATTGCCATCTTTATAATAAACACAGAGCACAGAACAAATAACAAATTTTAAAAAATATTTCACTGACAGCTTATGAAAGATTTTTATCTATAAAACATCAAACATCTGATTAAAATCTTGTACAATTTAACACAACTAATCAAAATATTTGTAACTAAAAATTTTGTAGATAATATTCAGTTTCTGATTAAAATCTAACACAATACAGTCTAACTTTGATTGCCCAAACACCCAAAGGACGATGAAAATAGTTTGAAGTATTGAGGTTGAACTATGTTTAAACTTTAACAAAGGAACCACAAAAAAGGTTCGAGACATCCATGGTGTTTGAGATATTATTGAGCCATCAGAGTTCAACTGTACATAACCATTTGTCTTGACTGCACTTAAATGACAGAGAAATAAAGAATAAAATGCAAATTTATGTATTGTGAGGTCAGACATTTTAAAATCAGAAATGCTGCCACTTGGTACATTTTATGAGCCCAAACTTTTAAAATTGAACAAGATTTACTGACCTTGGTAGTGGTACTTATAGTAAGCCAGCTTTAATTTTTGAGCACTTGGTTTTACTTAAATTTTTAAGAAAGCAATGGACCTATTAAGAAATGTGACAGAATAATGGGATTGTCATTGTAGGTTCTTGGTATTGGTCAAAACATATTTTACAACAATGCTGAGCTTGTGCTATGTCATTAAAGAATATGGAAGTTGAATTTCTGAATCTGTCAATATTTAAAACAAAAATTGTCCAAAAAATTATCTTTGTGTGGTAGTTACTTAAGTAAAATTCTATGTATACCGGGTAATTCAAAAATCTGGTGGCACATGATTGAAATGAATTTTCATTTCTTGTTGATTTTCCAGTGTAGTTTTAAACATTTTGTAAGAAATATACCCAGTTTTTTTTTTATTTATTCATTGAATATTCAAAAAACAAATTACACAGAATGTACTACAGATGAAGAAGTATTGGATTTGACAGGCAAATCCCTCTATTATTCTATATATATTGCGAGATGTTTGAGTACCAGTATTCTTAGCTAAGAGGTGTGTGAAATTTACAGCTATTTTAAGCTATTTTATTGTACAGTCACACCACTTAGTATTGTGTGTATTAGAGGACCAAAACCATATTTTACTCACACCCTTTCCCCTTTTTGAAGTATTTTTTATATAGAATGTACTACAACAGGGGAGATAATTCACTTACATTTATATAGAAATTATGAAGAGTTTACATGCTATAATAAACATAACGACAAACACTTTTGAAAAATTCTTCTTACTGATTAATTTACTAATGAATAGACATTAAGATAAAACCAAAATTTCTGAAAATAAAATTTCACATGTCACACCCCTATTGTAAAATATTTTGATTTTTATATGGAACTGTACTTACATAAAAGAAGTAACTACCAGTAATTTGCAGAAAATATCATCATAAAAATTAATTGGTTTTTACCTTTGGTATCATTTATTTCAAACCTTTTTTTTAAGTTTTCAATTTTTATATAAATTTCCGGACAACCTTTATAAAATGTCTTCAGACATCCTAAAAAAATGTCTTTATAAAAAATATTAGTCAAAGGTTCAAACAAAGACCAAAAAACAAAAAGAAGCAAATTTCTTATTTTTCAGAATATTTGACTATAAAAAAGTAACCAAATCACAACAATAAAAAAGTGTTTAATCAAGCTGATGATTAAACTGGTTTCAGAAAAACTTACTACTGGTATTAATAATAATGTAGTAATTTGCAGTAATAAAAATAAATATAACTTAACAATGTAAATAACTCAGCTGTACATAAATAATTGATATAAAAAGTAGTTAATGCTGTTTGTATAGGTAAATATATGTAAATCGTGTTTTAAAAATGATAATATAAAACTAGAGTTAATATGGTCCACACTTAAGGCTTGTGTGCATGTGAGACAATAATGATGCTTGAATGGACATTCTGATAAACAGATGGACAGACAATATGCTCCCCAATTTTTGTTGCAGTAGTATACTATATAAACATGATTGATTAAAAAATATCACATATACCTTATTGTTCAATGCTGTTCAGCATAAAGTGACAAACTTTAGTAACAATACAAAATTCACTATATTAAACATATTAGCTAATTATACAGTCCGCCAAAAGCTAAGCATCACCTTACTTTTTACATGAACATCATTTTTGAAGCTGTATTGAGGTAAGAGGTTTTGGTTCAAAACACAATGAATGAGATAATTTTGATATTTGGATGTCAAACTTTAACCATGCTTCATATTGTTGTCTTTTTGTGGAAAGTTATGAAATTATGCACAACCTAATTTAATGACAAAATGTGATAGCTTTGAACAGAAAAATAAGTTTCAGTTCAATGAATGAATTCTGACTGAAGATCTTTGTTGTAATTTTAGATACAAACATAAAACACCAATGAACATTCCTATTTGTGTTTTAGGTGACAGTTGTAGACATAGCTGGTAATGTTTAAATACAGGGGAGATAATTCAATTTTATGACAATTTTACAGATGGATTTCCCTTAATGTGAAAAAGTGTCAAAACAAAGCAATTACTTTGCCCAATTAAGTCATTTAATTAGGGTTTTATAATGGGCATGAATTTGAAAACTTTAGAGCAACATTTTTGATAAAATTTAAAATTTTGAAATCTGAGTTTTTGTTGTCATTTCAGAACTACACCCCAATACATGCCTGTTTTCAATCAGAGAAGGTCTTATTGGATTAAGAGACTGCCAAAATATCCAAATAATAATTTCCTGTGTACCATGTACCAAGTTTCTTCTTTTGACCATTTGCTTGGTTGGATTTCGGTAAAATTTGGTAATTTTTTTTTAAGATTTTAAAGCTTAGAAAAATCATTTTCCATTATTGCAAGGAATAACTATCCCAATCAGTAAGATTTTTTAAAAATTGTCAATTTAATCGGCTTTGAACATTTTTAGGGTACATGGAAACTTTTGGAATGATTTTCAGAATTTTACGAAAAAACAGTCGGTCTTACTTTGGGTAAATTTGGCTGCGTTCCAAATCCGTTAAAAGAATCCATTAAAGCCTAAAACTAAAATTATGGAATGTTGTACCACATTTACCCCATAAAATGATCTTGTAGCAAATTTGAACTCAAAATATTCCAGACTGTAGTTTATTGTTGAAACAGGAATTCTTATAATGAAGGGATCATTTTATCTTTTGTTGCAAAAATCAGATTTTCGATTATCTATTCAAAAGCCTGAAAGGATCATTACATGCTTTATGTTAAGACTTATCATCGTGCAAAATTTTATACCTATAGCTTTCGACATGTTTGTTTGGTGAAACTTTTAAAGTAAGTGATGCTTAACTTTTGGCAGACTTTATATTATAATGAAATTGCACTAATAATTCTCTTGATTTATAAATACAATGTATCTAAATAAAATAAATTTCAAACAAAAATGACAACCTCTTAATTTGGTCTTAAGGAAAACATTAATTTCTTGTTTTTTATTGAATATTTCACATATTGTCAGATGAGCTCAACATAAATTTTCAATAGTATTCATTTTCTAGTGTCAACAATGTCTATGGTAAATTTATATAATCTCCAGGGGTCTTGAGGGTTATTTTTTTTCAAAAAATTTTCTGAAATTTTCTGTAGTTAATGATTATCATACTTTTCAAAATGTGAAATAAAACTTAAGGGGTCACAGACTCATAGTCCAAATAAAAGGGGTTAAACTTACAATCTAAATGTTAAAATTCTGTTATTTGTTACACTGTTATATTTTTTTCTTCTGACAAAATTATTGATACATTAGTACATGTGTATCATAATTTTTTTTGCAGTCAGTGTGACTGTATGGTTAAGTTTCTTGGCTACTGCAAAGTTTATGACAAAATTTTTGTTGGCGACATTTTTAATCATTTGAGAAAATGACCACACTGCTGCTACATATCTGGGTTAGATCTGTCTCTGTAACTTACAGAAATACATGTCATTGTGATTTTACACCTTGTTCATGTAATTAACTTTATGCTGATTCTGTGACATGCTTTAATTATGTTATATCTTCATGTTCTTCTGTATAAGTATGTATTATCTTATGGATTGAGTTTTGATAGCTACCGGTTAACTTGTGAGAATAAATCTGATGTCTGCTAAGTTTTCATAACTAGAATACATAATGCATTGTTTAAACATCCATCATATGTACCACTGAACATTTGACACTACTCCTTTCAGAGCCTGTATTGGTTTTATTTCCATTAACATAAATGTAGGTATAAAGCATTCAGGATTTCAATCACTGAATATACAGCTGATAATGTAGAGTTGAACAATCACAATGTCTGTACTGCACACATATCAATCCAAAAAGTGTTATGGCTGCTATGCGAACTTCATATACCTATACCTTAACTTCAGATTTTAAATTCTATAAATTTACGTTCAAGGATTAAAGCACTAACAATGACTCCTAAATGTTGTACAATTTTTGATCCCGGAAGTTCCAAAATTGTACGAGACTTACAGGCCCTATTAGACAGGACATAAAAATCTTGTACGGTGTTTTTACATAAAAAGCAAAAGCATTCGTTCCAGTATCCATGTACTAATACAACCATTTCTGTGTGAACCATAATCAGGAACGATGATAACCAAGTATCTGGAGTAAGCATCACATCTATAAAATTCCGAACTTTACAAATATCTAGTATGGAAGCACAATCCATAATTCATACAGATTTAATTTTTAAGAATTGCTCTATTTTTTCTATCTGTTGGGTAACACTGCTATGACCAGTACCACCGTACACTGAATATTGATCCACAGAGTTTTCATAATTCCACACAGCTGTAACATCTTCTTCAAACTTTACACTGAAAAAAAAAATTTTAGAAATAGAACTTGAACTAATTGTGACTGTGGTAAAGCGACTAAAGGATAGAGGTGCACCCCATTTCTTAAAAATGAATAAATAAACAGCTGCACCAAGAGCAAATGTTACGCCCGTCCCCACTTTAAAGCAAACTGATTAAATGATTCTTGAAATTAAAAACTCCATATGAACAAACATGACAAGGGACTTCTGATATGTATAAATTTTTTCATCTGATGTTAAACAGTCAATAAAGGGCTACGCCGAGCGCAGCATGATACGACCGCAGCATGTCGTCCACTGAAATTTGAAAAAGTGTAATTTAAAGTGAGTATGGACATAGGAAAGAGCTTGACACAATAATTAGATGGACGCAATAAGGAGATTGACCAAGTAATTAGCTGGACACAAACTAGGGAAAATAAAAATTAGCCCTTATGACTCCTTATGATTCCTCTTTGACCCTCTATAGCTCAGAAACGGTAAGAGCTACGCCCAATCCATTGACATGATGCTGAAAGCTTATATCAAGAGGAATCAAAAGAAAAAAATCCCATCAAAATGTGATGAAAAATAAAAATTTAAGGTAATCTATAAATTTACGATTCTGGCCCCCTTCGGCCCCTCATAGCTCGGGAACGGCAAGAGCTACGTCAAATCTGTTGAAATACTACTGAAAGCTTACATCAAGTAGAATCCAAAGAAAAAAATCCCATCAAAATCCGACCAAAAATACATTTTTAAGGTTATCTGTAAATTTACGATTTTGGCCCCCTTCGGCCCCTCATAGCTCAGAAACAGTAAGAGCTACGCCAAATCCGCTGACATATAACTGAAAGCTTACATAAAGAGGAATCAAAGAATAAAATCCCATCGAAATTCGATGAAAAATAAAAATTTTAGGTTATCTGTAACTTTACAATTTTGGCCCCTTCAGCCCCTCATAGCTCCGAAACTGTAAGAGCTACACCAAATCCGTTGACATTGCACTGAAAGCTTACATCAAGAGGAATCCAAAGAAAAAAATCCCATCGAAATGGATGAAAAATAAAATTTTTTGGTTATCTGTAAATTTAAGATTTTGGCCCCCTTCGGCCCCTCATGGTACAAGTTACCAAAAATCTAATAGTAGAGCGCTACAATAATTTTTCATTAGGTATCCTTTGGAAAAAATTGCATCAAAATCGGACTAAAAATAAAAAAAATAAAATTTTTGAAATTCACCCCTTTTGGGCCCATTTATCTTGTGAATAGTACATGCCACGTGAAATCTGTTGGCATACTCCAGATTGGAAATTTTCTAAGGAGTTTACTGAAAGAAACCCCATCAAAATCCAATAAATAATAAAGATTCTACAGTCAAATATGTGAAAACAACCAATTTAACCCCTTTTGGCCCCTTTTTCCTTCCACAAAATAAAACGATAGGGAGCTTTCCTCCGTCATATCCAACAATCTTGCAAAGTTTCGAGAAAAATGAATAATGCGTTCTCTAGCTAGAATGACATGTGGACAGAAATGGTATTTCATCATGTTCATGCTTTTTTTAAATAATCAAAGTCCCATAACTCTGCAACGAAAAATCCATTGACAAAATAAAATGATAGGGAGCTTCCTCTCGTCATACCCAACAATCCTGTAACGAAAAATCCATCGACAAAATAAAACGATAGGGAGCTTCCTCTCATCATACCCAACAATCTTGCAAAGTTTCAAGACAAATGATCAAAGCGTTCTCTAGTTAGAGTACAACAAGTGAACAAAAATTGCAATTTCAAGCTTTTTTGAAATAATCAAAGTCCTTTAAGTCTGGAATGAAAAATCCAACAACAAAATAAAACGATAAGGAGCTTTATTCTGTCATATCCAACAATCCTGCAAAGTTTCAAGAAAAATGTTCAAAGCGTTCTATAATTAGAGTATGACATGTGGACGAAAATTGCAATTTCAAGCTTTCTGAAATAAATCCCATAACTCTGGAACGAAAAATCCAACGACAAAAGAAAACAATAGGGAGCTCTCTTCTGTCATATCCAACAATCCTTCAAAGTTTCAAAAAAAATGTTCAAAGCGTTCTCTAATTAGAGTACGACATGTGGACGAAAATTGCAATTTCAAGCTTTTCTGAAATAATCAAAGTCCCATAACTCTGGAACGAAAAACCCATCGACAAAATAAAACTATAGGGAGCTTTCATCCGTCATACCCAACAATCCTGCAAATTTTAAAGAAAAATGTTCAAATTGTTTTCTAGTTAGAGTACGACATGTGGACAGACGGACACCGATATACCATAATACATCCCGTCAAAGACAGGTGTATAAAAATCAAATTATCTCACCATTTCAGTGTCAGATGATAATTATATAATAACCTTCCTATGTATAAAGTTTCATAAAAAAACTCTCAAGTAACTGAAGTGGAGTTACACTAATGAGGTTATCTTTACGGATGAAATCGATGAAAAGTCAGTCAATATTGAGCCACATAGGGTGAAATCGAAAATCTTGACCATTTTGTATGAACAGCCCAAGCCCTTTCTTAATCATGCATTTAAGATAAACATATGGGATACACCCTAACAAATTCATTTAACAAAGGGCTATGCTAAGTCCAGCAAAAATACGACCACAGCATGTCGACCACTGAAATTGAACAAGTGTAATTCAAAGTAAATGTGGACACAGTAAGGAGCTTGACACCTTAATTAGATGGACATAATAAGGAGTTTGAAACAGTAATTAGCTGGACACAAGTAGGACTATGGCAAGAAACATTGCAATTTTGTCCCCTTTGACCCATTATAGCACAGCAATGGTAGGAGTTATGCTAAATATGTTGATATACTACTGAAAGCTTATTACAAGTGGAATTAAAAGAAAAAAATCTCATCGAAATCCGATGAAAAATAAAGATTTTACATATATTGAATAATAGCAATTTTGGCCCCTTTGACCCCTTATAGCTCCAAATCAGTCAGAGATACGCCAAATCTGTTGACATATTATTAAAAGGTTACTACAAGAGGAATCCAAAGAAAACTAGAGGCTCCCAGGAGCCCATATCGCTCACCTGGCTTACAGTTGCCACAATCAAGCTAAGATTGTAAGTTATACAGTTGAACTTAAGTCTCTAAAACTTTGGTAGCTCAAACACCACCAATATCTTGAACTGTATTTAAAGTCTGATGGTGTTTTACTATTCTTTGTTAGGCTTTTTTGACAAAAACGTACTTGCTAAGGACCACTTTCAACAAAAGTTTTGAAGTTGAGACATAATTTTGTAAATGGAGGTCAACAACAATTTTTAAAACCATATTCAAGTTTCATTGAAATAGGACAATGTTGAATTTTCCCGCCTTTTTTGCCAGCCATTTTGAAAATGGCGGTCAACAAACAATTTTCAACACCACTTTTGAAGTAGTGACATCAATATCCACTTGGACACCAAATTTCATTGAAATCTGACAATGTTGAATTTTCCCGCCTTTTTTGGCAGCCATTTTAAAAAGACGGTCAGCAAACAATTTTAATCATCAGTTTTGAATTCACAACATCAATATCTATTTGGAAACCAAATTTCATTGAAATCGGACACTGTTGAAATTTCCCTCCCTTTTTGGCAGCCATTAGAAAATGGCAGTCAACAAACAATTTTCATCACCGGTTTTAAAGTAGTGACACCAATATGCACTTGGAAACCAAATTTCATTGAAATCGGACAATGTTGATCTTTCCAACCTTTTTTGGAAGCCATTTTGAAAATGGCGGTCAACAAACAATTTTCAGCAACTGTTTTGAAGTCGCAACATCAATATCCACTTGAAAGCCAAATTTCATTGAAATCGGACAATGTTGAATTATCCTGCCTTTTGTGGTAGACATTTCCAAAATGGCGGTCAACGAACAATTTCTAACAATGAATTTACAACATAAATACCAATTTGGAAACCTAATTCCATTGAAATTAGATAATGTTGAATTTTCCCGCCTTTTTGGGCTGCCATTTTGAAAATGGTGGTCAACGAACAATTTTCTGCATCTGTTTTAAAGTCGCAACATCAATATCCACTTGGAAACCAAATTTCATTGAAATGGGACAATGTTGAATTTTTCCGCATTTTTGGAAGCCATTTTGAAAATGGTGGTCAATGAACAATTTTCAACATTGGTTTTGAAGTCTAAACACAGGGTTCCCACAGATTTTTCCTAATGAAATTCAAGGTTTTTTCCAGGTCTTTTCAAGGATTTTTCAACCTTTTTCAAGTCAGATTTTGTTAAGTTTTGACACCATTAAAGATTTGTATGGAATTTTCCGCTGATGTTCTTAGTGTTTGCTAAACATTCATTTAAGATTACATAGGAGCCATGATCTTGTGGAGATGTGAAAGATCTTGCACATCAATGGGGGTATCAATTAAGATATTGTAGGGTATTGGATACACATGATACATGTGTTTAAAAATCATGTTCTTTAAAATAACCCTGCACCTGAATCCGTTTTTAGGGGGTCAGACTACAGAGCTGCTGGGCGCATCCCCAGCTGGTGGATAGGGGTATGTCTTGTCTATGGGGGGTAGTGGGGTAATAACATGGAAAGACAGGCTGCAAACAATGTAATAAACTGCTGCGCCAAGAGCACATGATATGCCCGTCCACTGTCAACTCGAATTTTATGACATTGTTGGACCACAACAAAATTTTGTTACTCATATACCAAATATCAAATCAATATGTCAAGCGGTTACAGAAAAAAACTCGAGAAACCTATATTTTTCAAAATTTCACTAAGTCCAAGGGCCATAACTGTACAAAATCAACCGACTGGAACCAAATTTGAACTTGATCTGTATCTCACCTAGATATAGTCATATACCAAATATGAAATCAATATGTCAAGCGGTTACTGAAAAAAACTCCGGAAACCTATATTTTTCAAAATTTCACTAAGTCCAAGGGCCATAACTCTGTACAACAAAATCAACCGACCGGAATCAAATTTAAACTTGATCTGTATTTCACCTAGATATAGTCATATAACAAATATGAAATCAATATGTCAAGCGGTTTCAGAAAAAAAAACTCCGGAAACCTATATTTTTCAAAATTACACTAAGTCCAAGGGCCATAACTCTGTACAAGATTAACCTACCAGAACCAAATTCGAACTTGATCTGTATTTCACCTAGATATAGTCATATACCAAATATAAAATCAATATGTCAAGCGGTTACAGAAAAAAACTCCGGAAAACTATATTTTTCAAAATTTCACTAAGTCCAAGGGCCATAACTCTGTACAAAATCAACAGACTGGAACCAAATTCCAACTTGATCTGTATTTCATCTAGATATTGTCATAAACCAAATATGAAATCAATATGTCAAGCGGTTAGAGAAAAAAACTCCGGAAACCTATATTTTTCAAAATTTCATTAAGTCCAAGGGCCATATAACTCTGTACAAAATCAACCGACTGGAACCACAATTCGAACTTGATCTGTATTTCACCTAGATATAGTCATATACCAAATATGAAATCAATATGTCAAGCGGTTACAGAAAAAATCTCCGGAAACCAAAAAGTTTACAGATGGACGGAGGGTATACCATAATACGTCCCGTCTTTCGACAGCAGGAGAGCAGAGTTGCTGGGCTAAGTTTCCTGCCCCTACCCATTCTCCCCTTTTCCGGTGGCAGTCGAAAACTCGTTGCCCCGGTTATCCCTTCCACATTTATTTTTTTTATTCTTTTACTTAATTTTATTTTTTGAATTGATTAACTTGTTCTCGTTCTGATATAGCTGAAATATTGCTCACTGGAGGTTAAACTCTTGAAATGATTAACTTGTTCTTGTCCTGATATAGCTGAAATATTGCTAATTGGGAGTTAAACTCTAACTAATCAAGCCTTGATATCACAGGTTTTAATTGTATAGATAGAGGCAAGCCAAGATGTATTACTGTGCATTATACAAGATGATTAGTTGTAACTTCTATCTTTTTTTCCTGTAAGATATTTCAATTTTTCTTAGTTTTTGTATTATTGAATAAAATGGATTTTACCACTTGTATCTAAAACTAATGTACATGGGATACCATTACCAATTTTTTTCTTATACATATATACAATTGTTCTTGATACATCTACTGAAAGATATTGATATAACTAATAGTTTAATCTGAAACAGAACTTTTATTCAAAACAATACTTTCAAACAAAATTAGCTAAGGACAGAGCTTTGCATGAGGAAGGTACTCACCAGCTTTCAACAAAATTTACAAAAATTTAGACATTAGCATCATATTGTAAGTAATCATTTAATAATACTCTCCAAGGTATGGCAAATCAATGCCCACATACGAATTCTGTTACACCCTCAGAAAATAATTATGTTTTTGAAAATTTTCTGAGTAATGCCTTTTGGGATTCGAAGCCAGAGGTGTTTTTTTTTATACTGCCTGCCTCCGAATCCCTTATCAACCATGTATAGTTCTATTCGGGAACATTCTTTCATGTACCCCATCTGTTTGAAGTTGGAAACGTACAATACCGGCGATTGTAGAATCAAAACACATATATTCCGTCAAGAATGAACTAAATCAACACATGTTCCACTGGAAAATCGGAGAAATGGTAGGGGCAGGAAATTTAGCCATCCATGCGACGCCTAGTGAGTCTGCCCTTATTCGGGAAATGCAGTAGGGGTCTATTAACTGCATGGGACGTGGTGTTTCTGCACACAGTTGTTTAAATGGTTTCGGGCCACGTTGTCCAATTATGAACTGTCTATCTCACTGCCACTGGAAAATGGGAGAATTGGGTAGGGGCAGGAAATTAAGTTTACTATGCAACCCAAAAGCGACTTGTGCTCTTCAAGGGGAAATATAGAAGGGGTCAAATTAGTCAATCCAAATATAATATAAGTAAAGGATGAAAGATTAAAAGAAAGAATGGACAACCAGAGAAGTGAGTATTGATTGCCACTGGTACAATGTATACTTCAAAGGCCGGTACGTATCCACATTCAGTTTGTCTTGAATGGCTTGTCTTCAGACTTTCCGTATTATGACCTGACTACCCCGCATAAATTGGACGTCCCCCTATCAACTACCTGGGGACGCGCAATGCAGTATTGTTCTGACTGAGATCTTGATCAACTGTATGCTCTAAAGAACAACAATGATTGCCCAATTTCGGAAACAAGTATGTTTTATTTAATGTTTTATGAATAAATCGTATATTTGCAATGAGGATCCATAGTTCATATTTTTACTTGAACATCCGTAGATAATATGGAAAATCTGTAGTTGTAAACAACTCTGTGTAAAAATATTCAATCCGACTATGGAATATAGTATGGAAGTTATAGCTCCTTCTTTCCCATCGTCGCTTCGCGATGTTTTCTGGTACACCATCATGTTTTTACAAAGTTTGAAACATGTGTAATCTAACATTGGAGTCTATGGGAGACTGAAATTAGTTGAGTTATATCAAAGTGCAATTTTCTTGACGTTCTTTTGTTATATGCTCACCAAGATAAATATCTTTACCTAAAGCGCAAAAATGGAACCAGACATGGTTTGTTTACAGTCGCGCCTTATGCGAAATTCAAGACTTTTTCCCAAATTTTCCAAATTTTAAAACTTTTCAAGGTTTTCTCCCGACCGGGAACGACCAAATCCATATTCCCGACTTTTTCCTGTTTTCCCGGTAGCGTGGGAACCCTGTACACATCAATATCTATTTGGAAACCAAATTTCATTGAAATCGGACATGTTGAATTTTCCGCCTTTTTTGGTGGCCATTTTGAAAATGGCGCTCAACAAACAATTTTCAACACCGGTTTTGGAGTCGCAACATCAATATCTATTTGGAAACCAAATTTTATTGAAATCAGACAATGCTGAATTTCCCCCCCCCTTTTTTGGCGGCCATTTTGAAAATGGCGGTCAACGAACAATTTTATACCCCAGTTTTGAAGTCGCCACAGCATGGCAAACATTTTATCAATTTACACTTAACCTTATTCTTCACTTATGGAAATAAAAGACGACAAGATATGAAAATTTTAAAATTCTGTGAAAAAGGGCAACAACTCCTACAAGGACTTTTGGATTTTCTTCAAAATTTCAGGATGGCTAGATCTTGATATGCTGAACATTTTTGCAATTTACACTTGACCTCTATCTGTTACACTTTTTGAAATAAAAAATAAAATATATTAAAATTTAGAAAATTTTATGGAAAAAGGGCAATAACTCCAACATGAATTTTCGGATTTTCTTAAAAATTGCAGAGCTGGTAGATCTTGACATGCTGATTATTTTCAATCCCAATCAGATTTTTGATATCTAACGGTTTTGGAGTTATTTGCAAAAAAAATACAATTTATCCCTTTGTTCTATTTTTAGTAACAGCAGCCATGTTCTCTGGTTTTTGGACTATTCGAACACAATCTTGAAACTGTTAACACTGGTGATGATTCAGGTCAAGTTTGGTAACAATTGGCCCAGTGGCTTTAGGGGAGAAGATTTTTTAAATTGATGACAAAAAGTATCAAATTTCTAAATTTGACCAATAAAGGGCAGTAACTATGAGTAGTCAGATTTTCTTCAAAATTTCGAAGTTGGTAGATCTTGATATGCTGGACATTTTTGCAATATAAAGTTTATCTCTATCTGTTATAGTTTTTTTGATAAAAAATATAAAATATCAAAATTGAGAAATTTTTACGGAAAAAGGGCAATAACTTTTAGGCCAGGTGAGTTAAAAATCCCATCCAAATCCAATTAAAAATAAAAATATTACATATTTCGAAATATTGCAATTATAGTTCCTTAAACACTTTATAGCTCGGAAATGGCAAGAGATACGCCAAATCTGTCAACATGTTTCCGAAAGCTTACAACAAGAAGAATCCAAAGAAAAAAATCCCAACCAAATCCAATGAAAAATAAAGATTTTACATATTTTGATAAATAGCAATTTTGGCCCCTTTGACTCCTAATAGTTCCAAAACTGTAAGAGATATGCCAATTCTGTTAAAATACTACTGAAAGCTTACAATAAAAGGAACCCAAAGAAGAAAAAATGCCCAATTTGGCCCTTTTCTTACAAACGGGTGGGCCAGTATGCCTAAAACCTATCCCAGACTTCCTTTTGTGCCAAGGAACATTGTGTTAAAATTTAACAAGTGTGGATCGTATTGCAAGGCAATACAGGAGTCCCCTAACGGTGGAATAATTCAGCGATTCCAGCAAAAATAGTTAAAGAAAAGTTTTCCTAGCCCAAGGCCCATAACTTCATCAAAAATCAATGGACCCAACCCAGCCATACTCAAACTTGATCTTTAACCCATAGTAGTTGATTAACAATGCAAATATCAGCTTAATATCTGAAACGGTTTAGAAAAAAAGTCTGGAAAACCTATATTTTACCCAAATTTTCTAAGTCAAAGGCCCATAAGTCAGTCAAAAATCAATGGACCGGAACCAAACTCGAACTTGATCTGTAACCCATAGTGGTAGACTCACGTAGCAAATATAAGCTTCATATCTGAAACGGTTTAGAAAAAAAGTCTGGAAAACCTATATTTTACCAAAATTTTCTAAGTCAAAGGTCAATAACTGCGTCCAAAATCAACTGACTGGAACCAAACTCGAATTCCATTTGTAACTCATTATCGTAGAATCACATACCAAATATTAGCTCAATATATGAAACGGTTTAGAAAAAAAATCCGGCAAACTGATATTTTACCGAAATAGTCAAAGTCCAAGTCCCATAACTCCATCCAAACTCAGTGGACCGGAACCAAACAAGAACTTCATCTGTCAAAGTCCAAGTCCCATAACTCCGTCCAAACTCAGTGGACCGGAACCAAACAAGAACTTCATCTGTAGTTCATAATTGTTGACTCACATACCAAATATTAACTCAATATATGGAACAGTTTAGAAAAAAACTCCGGAAAACTGATATTTTACCGAAATAGTCAAAGTCCAAGTCCCATAACTCCGTCCAAACTCAGTGGACCGGAACTAAACACAAACTTCATCTGTAACTCATGATGGTAGACTCACATACCAAATATTAGGTCAATATGTGAAATGGTTTAGAAAAAAAGTCTGGAAAACTTGAGTGTGACGGACTGACGGACGGACTGACGGACGGACTGACGGAGTGCAAACCTAAAGTCCCCTTCGGCGATGCCGGTAGGGGACTAAAAAGGATTGATCAACTACAACTTAAGTTATCGCACAGAAACAAAGTGTCTTCAGACGTGGATGCTGACAACGACGAAGCCAGTATCATACCAATATACGACCTCTAAATTTTTTGCAGTCATATAACTAGAGGCTCAGATACTGAGCCTGAATCGCTCACCTGACAAAATGCTTACAACAGGTGATGAAAGTGATGTTTATCTCATAGGATCCTATGTTAAATATGTTCTGTGCTGGAGGTCTTGTTTTTTATCAGATCAAAACAAAATAAGCAATCTTAGTTTGACTGAATTTGCTTCAATAATTTCAGCACATGTGATGAAAAAGATGTTTTCATATTGGGGTGCCATTTTAAACCAAGTTCCATGCTGGGAGCCATTTTTTTTTTGTCGGATCCCAACAAAATGAGCAGTCTTGTAAAGGACCTTCCATACATCATTTCAGTAAAGTTTGGTTTAATTTGCTTCAATAATTTTAAAGCAGATGTTGAAAATGCGGTCATGTTTTTTATCGAATCGGTACAAAATGAGCAATCTTTGTGAAGAACCTTCCATACATCATTCCTGTAAAATTTGGTTGAATTTGCTTCAGTGGTTTCAGAGGAGAAGATGAGAAAGTGAATATCCGCTAGGGCCAATTATGTTAAACTGGTGGCGGCTATGTTTTTTGTCGAATCCTAATAAAATGAGCAATCTTTGTAAAGCACCTTAAGTACATCATTCCTGTAAAGTTTGGTTGAATTTGCTTCAGCAGTTTCAGAGGAGTTGATGCAAATGTGATTTTTCCCATAGGGTCCTATGTTAAACCTAGGTTCTGCGCTGGCGTCCATGTTTTTTATCAGATCAGAACGAAATGAGCAACCTTTGTAAAAGACCTTCTATGTATCATTCCTGTAAAGTTTGGTTGAATTTGCTTCAGTGGTTTCAGAAGAGTTGGTGCAAATGTGATTTTTCCCATAGGGTCCTATGTTAAACCTAGGTTCTGCGCTGGCGTCCATGTTTTTTTCTCAGATCAGAACAAAATGAGCAACCTTTGTAAAGGACCTTCTATGTATCATTCCTGTAAAGCTTGGTTGAATTTGCTTCAGTGGTGGTGGCCATGTTTTTTGTCGAATCGGAAAAAAATGAGCAATCTTTGTAAAGGACCCTTAGTACATCATTCCTTTAAAGTTAGGTTGAATTTGCTTTAGCAGTTTCACAGGAGTTGAAGATGTGATTTTTCCTGTAGGGTCCTAAGTTAATCCTAAGTTCTGCACTGGTGGCAATGTTTTTTTATCGAATCGGAATGAAATGAGCAACATTTGTAAAGGACCTTCCATACATCATTTCTGTAAAGTTTGGTTTAATTTGCTTCAATAATTTTAAAGCAGATGTTGAAAATGCGGTCATGTTTTTTAGCGAATCGGTACAAAATGAGCAATCTTTGTGAAGGACCTTCCATACATCATTCCTGTAAAGTTTGGTTGAATTTGCTTCAGTGGTTTCAAAGGAGAAGATGAAAATGTGAATTACCTATAGGGCCATTGTTAAACTATGCTCTGTGCTGGTGGCCATGTTTTTGTTTTATCAAATCAGAATAAAATCAGCAATCTTTTCTAAAGGATCTTTAGTACATCTATCCTGTAAAGTTAGGTTGAATTTACTTCAGCAGTTTCAAAGGAGAAGATGAAAATGTGAATTACCTATAGGGCCATTGTTAAACTATGCTCTGTGCTGGTGGCCATGATTTTGTTTTGTCAAATCAGAATAAAATCAGCAATCTTTTCTAAAGGACCTTTAGTATCATTCCTGTAAAGTTAGGTTGAATTTACTTCAGCAGTTTCAGAGGAGTTGCTGAAATGTGATTTTTCCCATAGGGTCTTATGTTAAACCTAAGTTCAGCGCTGGCAGCCATGTTTTTTATCGGATCGGAACAAAATGAGCAATCTTTGTGAAGGACCTTCCATACATCAGTCCTGTAAAGTTTGGTTGAATTTGCTTCAGTGATTTCAGAGGAGAAGATGAAAATGTGAATTTCCCCATAGGGCCAATGTTAAACTATGTTCCGTGCTGGCGGCCATGTTTTTTGTCGAATTGGAATAAAATGAGCTATCTTTGTACAGGACCTTTAGTACATAATTCCTGTAAAGTTTGGTTGAATTTGCTTCAATAGTTTCAGAGCAGAAGAAGAAAATGTAATTTTTCCCACAGGGTCCTATGTTAAACCTAAGTTCTGCCCTGGCGGCCATGTTTTTTATCGGATCAGAACGAAATGAGCAAACTTTGTATAAGACCTTCCCTACATCATTCCTGTAAAGTTTGGTTGAATTTGCTCCAGTGGTTTTAGAGGAGAAGATGAAAATGTGAAAAGTTAACAGACGGACGGACGTCAGACTGACGGACTCCAAGTGATGGAAATAGCTCACACAGGTAAGCTAAAAGTTTTTAAAGGAAGTGAAAAAAGATGTTAGTGTGTTATGCACAAATGTTTTAATGTACTGTCAGCAGACCTTCATCTAAACAGCAAGAGCTGGTGCCGAAAGGTAGCTCGTTTTACCCCTGCTCATTGAAAACTGAATCAATATGGTTAAATGCAAATTTGATTGTAAGTGGACACAATACAAGTGTGAATACAAGTGTGGACACAATACCAGTATGGATCCTTAAGAAACATACAGAATGAAGAAACCCATATGCTACAATATGGAATGACTATACAAAGCTTGCGACAAAATTTCAAGATTGCACCATTTTATATTCCCCACAGACAAAAGTTAGACGAAAAATTTCTCCGTAACATGAAAAAGTGTCATAAATTGACTAAGTCCATAAATAGGATGTAGCATACTGATAGGTCTAAAAATGCATCCAACAATATGGCATATGATTTTATCATTTATCACTACATAGATTAGCTTGACGAAAGTTGTGAGTGACACAGGAAAAACATCATACCTGCTTCTCCTTGGGACTGTAGTGTAATGAACATTAATATCTACCTGACTGTTTTATAGTCTTCTAAAGCTAATTCTGAAAGCTGACAGTTTTTTGTTTCCGCTAATGCAACACAACATCCAGACAAACTATGGGCTTCTCTAAAAGGTATCTGAAATAAATATTACCATTTAAAACAGATCAGTATTTGATTTGCTATTCATACAAAGAGAAAAATAATGCAAAATAATCAATAGTTTATGATATAATATTTGGAATGTGTATTTAGGGTTCATGTAGTTTTTTCAAGATATATTTGAATAAGGTTGAGAAACCCCAGATGTTGTCATGGTAATGTTTACACTAGGTATTTGAAATAATTTATCAGAACTTGTGGATTATAGATGTTACTTTGACAACCTTCAATTCCTTAACAAGAGGCTTTCAAGAGCCTGTATCGCTCACCTGGGTCATAGCTGACACAATAAGTCAAAATAATCACAATGTTTAAGGTTCTCATTTTCAAATTTGTTTATTAATGTTTAAGGGTCTCATTTTGAAGTTTGCTGATGTTATATGATCCAAAATTAAACTATGTTCCCCACTGGCAGCTATTTTTGATGAGGCATAGACCAACTGTCACCTTTCTTGAAGAAGACCATGTTAGGATCATTGTGCCTCACTTTGGTTCCAATTGGCATAGTATTTTCAGAGGAGATCTTTAAATGATTTCCCATGGGGTCCAAGGTTAAACAATGTTCCCCGCTGACTGCCATCTTGGATGCTATGCGGACATCCAGACACATTTTATGAAGGGGACCAAGTAAGGACCATTGTGACTAAGTATGATTCCAAATGGCCATGTACTTTCAGAGGAGAAGATCTTTGAATATGTTCCCCTATAGGGTCCAATGTTAAAAACATGTTCCCTCCTTGCAGCCATCTAGGATATATGATGTGGACTTGCTGAACACATTTTTTAAAAGAGGCCACCTATGGACCATTGTGACTACCGGTAAGTTTGGTTCCAATTAGCCCAGTATTTTCAGAGAAGAAGATTTTTGCAATATTGTCCAATTTTGGACCAAGTTCCCGCTGGCAGCCATCTTGGATGACGTGCAGACTTGCCGGACAAAATTTTCAAAGGGGACCACTGAAGGACTATTGTGACCAAGTTTGGTTCTAATTGGCGCAGTAGTTTAAGAGAAGATTTTTGAATGCTTTCCCATAGGGTCAAATGTTAAACTGCGTTCCTGCTGGCGGCCATCTTGGATATGATACAGACTTGCCAGACATTTTTTTTTAATGGGGCCACCTATGGACCATTGTGCCCAAGTTTGGTTCCAATTTGACCAGTGGTTTCAGAGAAGATGTTTGAATGAAAAGTTTACAATGGACAGACCACTATTGACAAGAAGATCTCCATGGCTATCCATGCAGTCAGCTGCATTGAAGCTTAGATGCCTCTTCAATATCAACTGAGAAAGATACTTGCATTATGGGCAAGCAAATAGGATTAAATAAAACAATATATATTTATATACAATTATTATTAAATTGTGAAATAATTATAGTTTATTAAAGTATATTTGCAAAAAAATGTTAAAATTTGTACAAAAACACTTTTTTTTGCTCTTGATTATGTAGCAAATAATTATTTCTAATAAAGTGATAGCAGGGAATTTCTCTCAAACTCAAAAGAGAAAAGTAAACCAAAGAAGATTTGAAAGCAAGATTTAAACGGAAATAACCCATAACCATATGGCATTGAAAAAAAAAATTTTTTTGGTGAAAAAAGTCAAAAACTACAACACAGGCAGTTGGATTTTCTTCAAATTTCAGAGTATGTAGATCTTGATATGCTGAACATTTTTCAAATTTACACTTCACCTCTATCTGTTACAGTTTTTGAAATAAAAAATAAACTAGAGGCTCAGAGACTGAGCCTGTATTGCTCACCTGGCAAAATGCTTCTACGCCATACATGACTTAAAAAAGATGTTTCCTTACCAATGGGGTCAAATGTTTAGCTATGTTCTTCATTAGCACCCATGTTTTTTGTCTGATCCTATTGAAATGAATAATTTTTGCAAGGGACCTTCTATACATTTCAGAGATGATGATTATAAGGATGGTTATCTCATTCCTGGCTCTAATGTTAAACTATGTTCTACACTGGAGGCCATCTTTTTTGTCAGATCCAAGTACCATACATCCTTACTGTAAAGATTGGTTGAATTTGCTCCAGTAGCGTCAGGAGATAGCAAATAGATGCTTTTCCCTTAGAGTCCCATGTTAGACTATGTTCTGCGCTGGCAGCCATGTTTTTAACGGAATCGGAAAAATTTGGGCAATCTCCATAAAAGACCTTCCATACATCAATCCTGTAGAGTTTGGTTCAATTTGCTTCAGTAGCTTCAGAGGAGATAGCAAATATATGCGTTTCCCATAGGGTCACAT
>MJUU01002510.1:566-11352 GCA_002080025.1 Modiolus philippinarum | reverse complement strand
GTTTTGAAGTTATTTGCCAAAAACAGCAATTTACCCCTATGTTCTATTTTTAGTAACAGCGGCCATGTTGTTTGGTCCTCGGACTAACCGAACACATTTTTTAAACTACATACCCTGGTGATGACCCAGGCCAAGTTTGGATTAAATTGGCCCAGTGGTTTCAGAGGAGAAGATTTTTGAAGAAAAGTTTACGAAGGACGGACGGACGACGGATGCCAAGTGATGGCAAAAGCTCACCCTGGCATAGCCAGGTGAGCAAAAAATAAATGAAGTCAAATTTTTTCCCATTAGAGGTGTAAAATCTTACCAAAATCCATCAAGTGGTCTAAAGGAGTTGTGCTTACCTGGCAATCCTTGCAAAAGGAACTAATGAAATGTGTAAGTCAAATTATCTTACAGTACCTTCCTGGTTTAAGACAATTATTATATTCCTTCATGCACTTCAGCATAAGGTTTCCTTTATTTGTGTAAAGTTCTATCAAAATCCTTTCAGCTGTTTAAGAGGAGTTGCACTTACCAGGCAATCTTGCCCAAGGAATCAATGAAAAATTAAATTATCTCTCCTTCTTGACATCAGATAGTAAATTTTGGTCCTTCATGCACATTTGCATACCATATATTGGGTTATTTTCATATTTGTTTTTGTTTGCAATTTTGGTGTAAAACAAGGCAAGAAAATATTTGCTGTGTTCACATTTTGTGCATGGTAGTATAGTGTCCTTTATTTGTGTAAAGTTTCATCAAAATCCTTCATGTGGTTTCCTTCATGTGCACTTACAAGATATCTTTGCTGAAGGAATCAGTGAAAAGTCAGTCATATTATCTTCCCTTCATGGTGTAGAATAATATAAATATATACCTTCATGCTCATTTGCAATACTGTCCTTCTTTTGTGTAAAGTTTTATCTAACCCTTTCGGTGGTTTAGGAGGAGTTGTGTGGACAGATGTACAAACTGACATGGACAAACAGACATATGGACAGACAGGATGATTCCTATATAACCCCCCAATTTTGGAATTTTATACCCTAATATGATGCCCTTAAAATGCTTTGTATCCCAACCATGGTAAACTGATAATATACTCATGAACTTATTGATGCCCTTAAAATGCTTTGTATCCCAACCATGGTAAACTGGTAATATAATCATGAACTTAATATGACACCCTTAAAACGCTTTGTATCCCAACCATGGTAAACTGGTAATATACTCATGAACTACATCATGGCCAAAAGCTAGTAGAAAAACGAAATAAAATTACATGGCATAAAAGTGTTTTGCTCTATTATGGCAGTCTAGAATTGTAACACACATATAGCTGTATATTTTAGGAACATGATATTAGTGCTTTGCACATGTTATATCAATTCTACAATACTTAACTATTGTTTCTGGTATTAAAGATTCCTTCTAATAAACTGTGGACACAGGATATGTCTCGCCCGCCCCTTGTATCACCTTAATTTGCACATTGATCTACTGCAGCAGCAATAAAAATAAAATATAATTCTTAAACTGTGTTTACAATTTCCTTGGAAAAAATTGATGTGATCACTCATGCATGACTAAGGGGCCAGGACCACCATCTGGGTATGTAATCGGTATGTACTTCTCAAGATGCAACTGTATGTCAAATATCAAGTGGATAGGACTACTGGTACAGGCTGTACAAACTGCTTGCTAAAACCTTAAAGTGATCGTTCATGCATGACTAAGGGGCCAGGGCCATCATCTGGGTTTTGAATCAGTATGTACTCCCCAAGTCACAACTGCATGTCAAATATCAATTGCCTAGGACTACTGAATTAGGCTGTACAAACTGCTTGCTAAAAACTTTAAGTGATCAATCATGCGTGACTAAGGGGCCAGGGTCACCTTCTAGAATTAAGTTGTTTAGTGATAGGGTGTTTAAATTTGATATGTAACTTTCTTGTGAAGAAAGCTTTTTATTACTTTCGAATTTATTGTGCATTGAAGTTACTGGAATCCCCGGCGAGCTATGTTGTCTTCTGACAACTCTTGTTATTTATTTTCCATATCTCCATTTTGGACATTTTAAATCAGAAGTCTTCTGTACTTTGACGAAGTTGAATCAGAAAAATATTCACATTTTGTGTTTTTTCTTGTTGAAGTCACACAGCTTATACTCTAAAATTCATACTAAAGGTTTTTTCTAATGTTGTATTGATGAGCACTCTCTATTCTAATTTTGAAAGCATACATGAATATAATTTGCTCGCGTGCCAAAAAGCTCTTCCAGTACATATGGTATAACTTTACATAGATGGAATGATTTTGTAATGTAAGAACATTCAAGCAAAAAAAGGTGAAGTGTATATTCCAGTCATCAGATTTTGACAGTTTAAGACAACAGAAAACTATATAATTGAGTACTAACCCCTTTTCTTACAAGGTAGTAAGCTAAATCTGTAGCCAGCATGTCAGGACTTAAAGCTGCTTTCATTTTCTCCTCCTGTATCTGAAGAAAAAAATATATATACAGTAGAACTTCCTTGGCTCAAACTGCAATAACTCGAACACCATGGATGCTTCGAACAGTTTTTGTGGTACCATTGTTCAAGTTAAAACATAGTTCGACCTCGATATCTCGAACATCCCTCTGGCTCGAACTGTTTTCATCGGTCCCTAGGGTGTTCGAGCTATCGAAGTTTGACTGTATCTAGAATGACACTTAATTTGAAGAGGGTTAAAAAATTTATATTAAAGAAATAGTGAAAAAGATTCATTGCTGAGAATATTGAAATCACTGTTTTTATAAGATACTCGTACAGATTCTAGAGGGAGATTGGAGAATGACAACGACATTTGAAGGTCATTATTATGATTATAGTTTTCTATTACTGTAACAGTGATCTAACACTTCTAAATGATGTTTCAGGAAACTATAAGTTATGACTGATGTAAGATTATATTGTTATTCCTATAACTGAAATTTATAAGTGAGTGAGTATGCATACAGCCCATTGCTTGTCTTATGAACAGGTGATTGTCAGGAAAACATATATTAGGCCCTAAATAAGATAATTCCTAGATTCTCATCAATTTTTTCTCAAAATTTGGGGTGGGTGGGCAAATTTTATTTTATATTTTTTATCAAATTTTGTGAAAAATGCTGTCATTTTAAAAGAAATTAACCCAAAATGGAAAAAAAAAATTTTTGAGGCAGGTGAAAAAATCTGGGCGGGCATGAGAATCTAGTTATTTTCTATTATGGCCTTCTTGTTATTTTCATAAAGCAGACAAAAAACAATATACAATTATTGCCTTCATATAGGGTGAACATCAAAAGTTGTAAGTGAAGTTGTTTTCCTGAGGGCTTTAGCCCAAGGGAAAACAACTTCAAAAGAGTTATACCACTTTGATGTTCGCCACATATGAAGGCAATACTAGTTTTATTATACCAAAACTAAAATACAATAGACTTGATATAACTTTTCAAAACTTAGTATGAAAATTAACTGTTTTGAAATAGGAAATTATTATTCTAAGGTTTTGGCATTTTAACACCGTGCATAAGATAATCAGATCTATTAGATTATAACTTTCTGTCTGTATATCATTTAAGTTATCAAAATGTGGATAAAAATAAACTTGATCAAATGTGTGAAAGGAAATATAGTTGACTTCTAAATATACAGTACAACAAAATGACGTCACACTTATGAGCGCGACTATACACGTGACAGCGTATATTTCATTAATTACTTAAATAAGCATAATCAAACCAACTTTGTCTTGATAAGTTGGACTTTTTTCTAGTTTGATTTTTACTGTGAGTCTTTTTATGTATTTATTTTTAGCCATTCACCACACATAGGGGGAGGGTTTGGATCCAAGAAAACAATTTAAACCCCACCGCAATTTTTGCGCCTGTCCCAAGTCAGGAATATGTTGGTCATTGGCTTGTCCTTGTCTTCTTATAAAATTTTACTTTCTTGATATTTGGGTTATTGGATGTGGTTTGTTTCCATTTATTTATTCACTTTTTTAACTTTTCGGGGCCATTTAGGGCTTACTATATGGTGTGAGGTTCCTCACTGTGTTGACGACCATATGGTGACCCCTAGATATTTTGTTTTTGGTCGTTTTAACCTGGATATGGGATGTTGTCTCCTTGACATTTACCCCATTTCCTTTCTTTTTCATATGCATGATTATTTCATCCATAGTTCCATATACTATGCAAAAATACTTATAAATTATGATTTTTTGCTTATACTCAACGTATTAGGAACCACTTCCGGTTGAGAGGGGAACATCATATGATGTTCCATGGTCAGAACAACACTTATTGTTCCACTCTGGTCATAAATTTTGAAAAACATCAAAATTATTCATCAGATTGTATTATATGAAATATACTATGTAAGGTATAATAATATTGCGTGTTCACTGTTGAGTCATCAACTATTGCAAAACATCATTTTTGCAAAATAGCATAAAAGGTATTCTTTTTTTTGTAAACAGAACTGACTTCCCGTAACAATATAATTATTGTGCATTTATTTTGTACTTGGCAACTGAATGTTCATATTTTATAAAAGCATAGCATTTTTAGTCATAAATATTGTAAACTTGTTTTTAATAATAAGTTGTAACTAGAGCTGTCGCCGAATGGCAGCCAGTTATACCCCCCGCTAATTGAACCCTGAATCAATATGGCAAGTGTAAACTTAAGTGTATGTGGACACAATACATTTGTGGACACAGTACAAATGTGGACACAATACAAGTATGGACACATTTACATACCTTCCCTCTTTTTTCCAGAAATTATTCAAAAAAGAATTATCTCCACTTCAAAATTTCGGACAGCAACCATATTACTTCATGCAAATCTTCAGGAGGTATACTACAACTGTGTAACATTTCATCAAAATCCAAATACCTGTTTAAGAGAACATGCGATGACAAATTTTGTCTCCCTTTTTACCAGAAAATATTCAAAGATGAATTATCTCCCCTTAGCAACCATAATACTTCAAGCACATCTTCAGGTGGTGTACTGCAACTGTGTAACATTCTATCGAAATCCAAAATCCATTTAGGAGAACATGTGCTGACAAGGTTCGTCCTCCCCTTTTGCCAGAAAATATTCAAAGATGAATTATCTCCCCTTAAAAACTTCACAAAGCAACCATATTACTTCATGCACATCTTCAGGTGGTGTACTACAACTGTGTAACATTTCATCAAAATCCAAGAAGCTGTTTAGGAGAACATGTGCTGACAAGGTTCGTCCCCCCCCTTTTTGAGAAAATATTCAAAGACAAATTATCTCCCCTTCAAAATTTCAGAAAGCAACCATTTTACCTCATGCACATCTTTAGGTGGTGTACTACAACTGTTTAGCATTTCATGAAAATCCTAGCAGCCGTTTGGGAGAACATGCGCTGACAAGGTTTGTCCTCCCCCCCTTTTCGAGAAAATATTCAAAGACAAATTATCTCCCCTTCAAAATATCCAGCAGCAACCATATGACTTCATGCACATCTTCAGTTGGTGTACTGCAACTGTGTAACATTTCATGAAAATCCTAGAAGCCGTTTAGGAGAACATGCGCTGACAAGGTTTGTCCTCCCCCTTTTTGAGAAAATATTCAAAGACAAATTATCTCCCCTTCAAAATATCCGGCAGCAACCATGACTTCATGCACATCTTCAGGTGGTGTACTACAAATGTGTAACACTTCATGAAAATCCAAGCAGCCGTTTAGGAGAACATGCGCTGACAAGGTACATGGACGGACAGACGGACAGACAGACGGACGGACAAACGGACGGATGGACAGGGTGATTCCTATATACCCCCAAACTTTGTTTGTGGGCGGTATAATAAAAATGGTAGTTATGAATATGTTATGCTGCTGACACCTAATTATTACACTTACTGTAAGTGTAGACATAACACCTGTAGCCACCTGCAGTATACCAATCAATGTATCATATACATCAAACATGGCTTCCTTATCTTCCTGAAAATAATCATGTTACATGGAGATTAGTATTTTTAGGTTTGCACCACTGATTGCCTCCATGTTAAATTTCAATTTGCAATTCAACTAAAGTGACATAAGTTTAATCTTGAAGTGGCATTTCATATTCACCTTTGAAGGAGTTGCATTTTAACAAACAAGCAGTTTTTGGCTTGCTGAACTGCTAAAATTAGCAATAGCAAAATTTCAGGTGACCAATATGTCTTGAAAGTTTGGTTGGAATTAGCTGGAAATGGAATTAATTATGAAAAAGATGAAAATAAACAAATTAACCTAGAGGTGACAATACAGCATTACCACGATGCCAGACTACAGATCTATAGTAATCCCTATGAGTCTGCTCTGCTTACAGCAGGCAATACAAAAATTGCCAAGATCAAAATGTCTAAAAATATAAGACTCCAGAAAATGATCCTCATAAGAAAGTCATATACAACAAGAGGCTCTCAAGAGCCTGTATCGCTCCCCTGGACCATGGTCAATACATAAATTCAAATAAACTTCTATGTTAAAGGGTCTCATTTTCAAACTATGTAAACAAACATTTTATGTTATATGATCAAACTATTTTCCCTATTGCTTGCCATCTTGGATAAGGGATGGATCTGCAGGACAGAATTTTAAAGAAAATTAAGAGTTGTGCCAAAGTTTATTTCCATTTGGTCAAATGATTTTAAAGAAAAAGATCTTTGAATGTACTCCAATATTAAACTATGTTTTCCATTGTTAACCAATTTGCATAAGGTGCAGACTTGAGGGACATCTGTTTTGAAGGGGACCATCTAAGATGCATTTCAGATAAAAAATTCTTTATGTGCTCTCTCCATACAGTCCAGTAATAAATTAAATTCACAGCAGATGGCCATGTTGGATGATATATAGGCACCAAAGTCACAATACTTATTCAGCACCTCATAGCATCATTCATGCCATGTAGTATTCAAATCCATATGAGGTTCTAAGGTTAATTTCATCACTTGATCATTAAAAGCTTTATTAAATATAAAAAATATGCAGGTTATGAGCTTGTTAATTCATATCAGCAAAGCATAAAGTACAGTGGCCAATCAAATACAACACTGAATGACAAAATACAGTATATAGAAAAATAACTCTAACATGAAATAAGGTGAAGTTTAAGAAAGTATTTTTTGCAAAAAATTGTAAAAATGTGTACAAAAACACTGTTTTTGCTCTTAATTATAAATAAAAATAATTGTTTTAATGAGGCAATAGCAGGGAATTTCTCTAAAGCTTAAAAGAGAAAACAAGATTAAAGGGAAATAACCAACAAGAGGCTCTCAAGAGCCTGTATCGCTCACCTGGGTCCTGCAGGTGAGCGATACAGGCTCTTGAGAGCCTCTTGTTGTTTATTTCCAAGATGGCCGCCAGTGGGGAACTTAGTTTACCATTTGACCTAATGGGAAAATTCATACAAAGAACTTCTTCTTGAGAACCACTGAATGGATTTGAACCAAACTTGGCATGAATGATGCTTATGAGGTGCTGTCCATGTGTTGTTACTTTGATCCCGATCCCCCATTCAACATGGCCGTCAGCTGGGATCTTAATTTTAACATTGGACCCTATGGGAAATGCATACAAACAAGTTCTACTTTAGAACCACTGAATGGATTTGAACCAAACTTTGCATGAATGATGTTTATGAGGTGCTGACCAAGTGTTACTACTTTGGTGCCAATCTGTCATCTTACATGACCGACAGCATTGGACCCTATGGGAAATGCACTTAAAGATCTTCTAGAGCACTGCTGAATGGATTTAAATCAAACATGACATGAATGATGCCTGTCAGGCGCTGACCAAGTGTCACCAGCTGTGAACTTTATTTAACAAAAGATCTTCTTCTAGAGAACTGCTTAACAAATTTAATCCAAACTTTGCTTATGAGAAGCTGACCAAGTGTTGTTACTTCAGTGCTGATCCATCATCCAACATAGCTGCCAGCAATGAATTGGACCCTAAGGGGAAATGCATACAAAGATATCATGGAAAACCATTGAATGGATTTAATTTAAACATGGCATAAATGAAACTTGTGAGATTTTGATCAAGCTTGTTACTTTGGTGCTACAGTAGTGCCTCCATTATAAGGTCCCTCCCTAATAAGACCGCCTCCTTTATGTGGCCACATTTCTCATGCATTAATCACTTGTAATGCATCTTGACCTCCCAATAAAGACCACTTCCCTGATCCAACCAAAGACCACCCTTTTCATGTTTAAAATGAATGTACTGCCTCCCAATAAAGACCACTTTTACTAATACATGTACTATTTTTCATGATCAGTGAAATTTTCTCTTTCCTTAAAAAAGTATNCCCTTAAGTTTGGAAACTGCATTCAAAAATCTTCTCTGAAACTGCTTGAACAATTTTAATTAAATTTTATAAAAAGTTTCTGATTTTTATGTACATACACCACCAATGATGGACCATCAATTGGGAATTATAATGCTGCAGGACCCAGGTTGAGGTCAAAGCTATATGAGAGAAGTCAGACTGGCATGTGCCTTCCTAGATGTAGCATTAGACAAAATCTGATGCCTGTAAGTGTTCTAGTTATAGAGAAATGATCAAAGTCAATGAACCATGAAGTTGAGGTCAAGGTTACATGACAGGTGTCNAAAACAATCAAGCCATACATGAATTGACAAGCCCAATAGTGATTATTAATGCAATTGTCATTTTACATTTTGTAAAAGTTATGTTTATTAACACCTATAATTACCCAAATGATAATCACAATAGATGGTGATTAATTTTTTGTCCTAAATTAACTTACCCCAGGAGTAATTAGATGTGTCAGAAATCCAAGGAAACATTTGATAAAAAAGTTAAAAAAATTTTAGTATACATAACCAGTAGAAAGTTCTTTCCTTGTCATAATTAAAAAAAAAACATGAAAAGTTAACAGAATTTAAACTATGATACTGTCATTGNACCAAGATGTAACAATAGACAAAATATGATAACTCTAGGTATTGTAGCTACAGAGAAATAAGTATAAAAGAAAAGAAATGTTCAAAGTCAATGAACCATGAAATTGAGGTCAAGGTTACATGACAGGTGTCAGACTGGCATGTACCCACCTTACTGTAGCAATATATCAAATATGATGAATCTAGGTGTTTTAGTTACAGAAAAATAAGTATTCAAGTAGAAAAGTTATCAAAGTCAATGAACCATAAAATTGAGGTCAAGGCTACATGACAGGTGTCAGACTGGCACTCACCCACATAAATGTACCAATAGACAAAATATAGTATGTCTATACATTACAATGACTCAGAAATTGACTTGAATGTAAAACTATGTCAGTGACTCAGAAATTGACTTGAATGTAAAACTATGTCGCAAAATTTACAAAGTCACTGAACCGTGCAAATGAGGTCGAGGTCAAATGACAAGTGGCAGACTGCCATGCCCCCACTAAGATACATCAATACACTTAATAAAATGGATCTATGTATTACAAATCCAGAGAAATCAACTTGAATGTGAAACTATATCGCAATTTTCATGAAGTCATTGAACCATGAAGACAAGGTCAAGGTCATCTGAAACATGCATTGCTAGAAAGTTCTAACCATAAGCTTTCTGTGTACAAAAGATGTTGCATATAAGTGATATACTTCAAAAGTTATTAAGGTTTTAAGAAAGTTTATGCCGCCGTTGCCGCTGGAAAGTAATACCTATGTCTCGCTTTCAGCGACTTTCGTCGCAGGCGAGACAAAAATCACGAAAAATTTGACCAATAAAGGGCCACAACTCATATATAGGTATTTGGATTTTCTTAAAAATATCCATGTGGGTAGATCTTAACATGCTGAACATTTTTGCAATTTAAACTTAACCTCTATCAGTTATAGTTTTTTTAATAAAAAATAAAAAACATCAAAATTTTGAAAATTTTACGGAAAAAGGGCAATAACTCTTAGACGGGTCATCAGATTTTCTTCAAAATTTCAGCATGGGTAGATCTTCTCATGCTAATCATTTTTTGATATCTGTAATGGTTTTAGAGTTATTTGCCAAAAACTGTAATTTACCCCTATGTTCTATTTTTAGTAACAGAAGCCATGTTGTTTGACCTAAGACAATCAAAATAACAAATTTGAAACTAGATACCCTAGTGATGATTCACTTAAAGTTTGGTTCCATTTGACCCAGTGGTTTCAGAGGAGAAGATTTTTGAAAGTGAGCTAACGACGGACGGACGGACAGACGGACGGACGGACGGACGACGGACGCCAAGTGATGGCAATAGCTCACCCTGGCATAGCCAGGTGAGCTAATAAACTATATAGCATTGAAAAAAAAACTAGAGGATGACATGCCCCCGTGCAAGGTTGAATCAAATTGGGATTTTTTAGTAATATTTGTGTCTGTAAGACACATATGATGCCCCCGCTAAACACATGTTATTCTAGGTTGCACAGATTAACTATGTACCCTCCATTACTAAATCACCAACTAGAGGCTCAGACACTGAGCCTGTATCCCTCACCTGACAAAATGCTGAACAGCAGGATTTTTCGATGTTCTGTATGGTGGCCATGTTTTTTATGTGAATTTCCCATACGGCAAAAATAAACTTTGTTCTTTGCTGGCAGCCATGTTTTTCATTGGATTAGAACAAAATGAGCAATCTTTGTTAAGAATCTTCAGTTCATCATTCCTGTAAAGTTTGGTTGAATTTGCTTCAGCGGTTTCAGAGGAGAAGAGGAAAATGTAAATTTTCCCAT
>MJUU01002509.1:60401-73606 GCA_002080025.1 Modiolus philippinarum | reverse complement strand
GGGGTTTCCTCACCGTTCATTGAAGATCTTATGGTGGCTTTGAGTTGTTATTGCTCCCCTTAGGGTCGTTGTCTCTTTGACACATTCCCCGTTTCCCTTCTTTTTCTTATTATTTGTTCCATTTTAAGGTTTGTAAATATTCCGGCATTTAAAAGTAAAGATTTTGTTTTAATTTTGTAATTAGTAAATTAAATTTCATTTTTGAATTCTGAAATTGACATGGTAACTTAAGATTGTTTTTAAACTTCAAACTTTAATTTCGTTTTTCATGATTGATTAGAAAACAACATTAGGAGTATGAATAAATAATAAAGATGATTATAATTTTGCATAAATAAGAAATAAGATTTAAAAGTGAATTTCATGTTAATTTTAATAAAGATAAATTTTAAGAAAAGAAGCTATATCAATCACGGAAAAGATGAAAATTAAAGTTACAATATAAATCTATTATATAATTATTTAAACTCAAATACGCTGCTCAAAATTTGGTACGGAAATAAATGCGGGTTTGTTGTTATTTGTTTTTAGGTTAATTATTTATAATTTGGGGTGATAAAATTTTAATATTGTATTTCTTTAAATTTGAATATTTTATGTAAATAATCGAAAAATGAACTGTAGGCAATAAACGATGTACAGATAGAGTTTGTTCCATTTTAAGGTCCCAACATGCCGAGTCCGGGCGAGCTCAAGAAACATCAGAAATGAGCTATGCAAACTAATACACAAGAACTAGATTCCCCAACACAAGTGAGCTAAGTTCTCAACAGAGAAATTTAACATCAGAGTTGGAGAAATGTACATCAGAAACAAACAACCCGAAAACAAGGCATACTATTTTTCTCAGGAACCACATATGAAAGCTTTGTGCAATTTAGCATGGAATATCAGTATGTGGACCTATACCGTGTAACAGAATTTGGGAACTCCACATGCCTACCGGTAATTCCTGTTTGATGGAATTTAAAAGATTATTCCCATTCTGCATTAAAAATTTCTGTCACATTTTTCTCGGGAGCCATATATACCAGCCTTCAGTAATTTGGTATGGAGTATCAGTATGGGGACTTATACTGTGCAACAGAGTTTGGGATCTTTCCCATGCCTACTTCCTATTTGACGGAATTTAGAATATTTTTCCCTGTTAGCATTACAAAAAATTTCTGTCACATTATTCTCAGGAAGCACACATCCAGCCTTCTGCCATTCAACATGGAATATCAGTATGAGGTCCTATACTGTTTAAGCGCAGGACTTAGGTTTAACATTTGACCCTATGGGAGAAATCACATTTTTTAGCTCACCTGACCCAAAGGGTCAGTGTGAGCTATTGCCATCAATTGGCATCCGTCGTCCGTCCGTCAATCGTCCATCGTCCATTCGTTAAACTTTTCACATTTTCATCTTCTCCTCTGAAACTATTGAAACAAATTCAACCAAACTTTACAGGAATGATGTTAGGAAGGTCCTTTACAAAGATAGCTCGTTTCTTCCCTATCCGATAAAAATGGCCGCCAGGGCGGAAGTTAGGTTTAACATTGGATCCTATGGGAAAAATCACATTTTCATCTTCTGCTCTGAAACAGCCGAAGCAGATTCAACCAAACTTTACAGGAATGATGTACTAAAGGTCCTTAACAAAGGTTGCTCATTTCCTTCTGATCCGACAAAAAACATGGCTGCTAGCACGGAACATGGTTTAACATTGGACCCTATGGGAAAATCACATTTTGATCTTCTGCTCTGAAACGGTTGAAGAAAATTCAACCAAACTTTACAGGAATGATGTATGGAAGGTCCTTTACAAAGATTGCTCATTTCATTTGGATCAGACAGAAAACATGGCCGCCAGCACGGAACATAGTTTAACATTGGACCATATGGGAAAATCACATTTTCATCTTCTCGTCTGAAACCACTGAAGCAAATTCGACAAAACTTTACAGGAATAATGTACTAAAGGTCCTTTACAAAGATTACTCATTTTGTTCTGATCCGACAAAAAACATGACTGCCAGCGTGGAACTTAGATTTTACATTGGACCCTATGTGAAAATCACTTTTAGATCTTCTGCTCTGAAACGCCTTAAGCATATTCAACCAAACTTTACAGGAATGATGTACTAAGGGTCCTTAACAAAGGTTGCTCATTTCCTTCTGATCCGACAAAAAACATGGCTGCCAGCACGGGACATGGTTTAACATTGGACCCTATGAGAAAATCACATTTTGATCTTCTGCTCTGAAACAGCTAAAGAAAATTCAACCAAACTTTACAGGAATGATGTATGGAAGGTCTTTTACAAAGATTGCTCATTTCATTTGGATCAGACAAAAAGCATGGCCGCCAGCAAGGAACATGGTTTAACATTGGACCTATGGGAAAAACACATTTTCATTATCTCCTCTGAAACCACTGAAGTAAATTCAACCAAACTTTACAGGAATGATGTACTAAAGGTCCTTTACAAAGATTAATAATTTTCTTCCGATCTAATAAAAAACATTGCTGTCTGCAAGGAACTTAGGTTTAACATTGGACCCTATGGGAAAAATCACATTTTCATCTTCTCCTCTGAAACCACTGAAACAAATTCAACAAAACTTGACAGGAATGATGTTCTAAATATCCTTCACAAATTTTGCTCATTTCATTTCGATCCGGCAAAAAACATGGCCTCCACTTCAGAACATAGTTTAACATCGGAGCCTGGTATGAGAAAGCCATCCTTTTCATCATCTACTCTGAAACTATTTAAGCAAATTTAACTAAATGTATGGAAGGTCCTTTGCAAAAATCGCTCATTTCAATAGGATCAGACAAAAACACGGGTACTAAAGGAGAACATTGCTAAATATTAGACCCATTGGTAATGAACATATGCATCGAAACAATTTGTCAGGTGAGCGATACAGGCTCAGTCTCTGATCCTCTAGTTTCTCCTCTGCTTAAATCACTGAAGCAAATTAAACTACACTTGACAGGAATTATGTTCTTCAGGTCCTTAACAAAGGTTGCTCATTTCCTGATGATCCGACAAAAACATGGCTGCCAGCACGGAACATGGTTTAACATTGGACCCTATGGGAAAATTACATTTTCAACTTTTCCTCTGAAACCGCTAAAGCAAATTTAACGAAACTTTACAGGAATGATGTAATGAAGGTCCTTAACAAAGATTGCTCATTTTTTCGATCTGATAAAAAACATGGCCGCCAGCACAGAACAAAGTTTAACATTGAACCATATGGGAAATTCACATTTTCGTCTTCTCCTCTGAAACCACTGAAGCAAAATCAATCAAACTTTACAGGAATGATGTAATCAAGGTCCTTAACAAAGATTGCTCTTTTCCTTCCGATCCAATAAAAACATGGCCTCCAGTGTGCAACTTAGGTTTAACATTGGACCCTATGGGAAAAATCACATTTTCATCTTCTTAGCTGAAATCACTGAAGCAAATTAAACCAAACTTTACAGGAATGATGTACTAAAGGGCCTCAACAAAGATTGCTCATTTTGTTCCGATCCGACAAAAACATGGCTGCCAGCGTTGAACTTAGTTTTAACATTGGACCCTATGGGAAAAATCACATTTGAAATTGCTGAAGCAAATTCAGCGAAACTTTACAGGAATGATGTACTATAGGTCCTTAACAAAGATTGCTGATTTTGCTTCCATTCGATAAAAAACATGAACGCCAGCACAGAACATAGTTTAACATTGAACCCTTTGGGAAAATCACATTTTCATCTTCTCTGAAACCGCAGAGGCAAATTCAACCAGACGTTACAGGAATGATGTACTAAAGGTCTTTAACAAATATTGCCCATTTTGTTCCGTTCTGATAAAAAAAACATGGCCGCCAGCGCCGAACGTAGTTTAACATTGGAGCCTTTGAGAAAATCATCCTTTTCATCATCTTTTCATCATCTTTTCTGAAACTATTCAAGCAAATTTAACCGCCAACAGGAAAAATAGTTTTAACATTGGACCCTATGGGAAAACACGTTCAAAGATCTTCTCTGAAACTACTGAGCCAATCATCTCCTCTGAAACTATTGAGCTAATTGGAACTAAACCTGGCAACAATAGTTCCTGGTAGGTCCCTTACTGAAAACTACTACGGGTGTTTTTCAGGTTTGAGCTATATCCAACATGGCGCCAGTGGGGAATATACTTACATAATTTACTCTGTAATGTTCAATTTCATTGATTGTTTTTAGGAGGATTTACGGTACGTAAATCCTTCTTATGCTGTCGCTTTCTTCAGAAAAATCCCGGGTATGAATATGCACTTCGAGATCAAAAATCAATTTTTTGCGGCCAAATTCATTGCGAATCTCTTCTTTAACATTATTGTAAACAGCATATTNTATTGTATTGTATTGTATTGTATTGTATTGTACTTTTAACATTGGACCCTATGGGAAAACACTTTCAGAGATCTTCTTCTCTGAAACTACTGAGCCAGTTGGTACCAAACTTGGCCACAATAGTCCTTGGGTGGTCCCTTACAAGAAAGCTGTTTTTCAGGATCGCGCTACATCCAACATATATAGTTTTAACATTTGACCCTATGGGAAAACATATTCAAAGATCTTCTCCTCTGGAACTACTGGGCCAATTGGAACGAAACTTGACCGCAATAGTCCTTGGGTGGTCCCTTACAAAAAAGTTGTTTTTAAGGTTTTTGCGATATCCAAGATGGCCGCCAGCGGGAAACATACAGTTTTAACATTGGACCATATGGGAAAATACGTTCAAAGGTCTTCTCTGAAACTACTGATCCAATTGGCACCAAACTTTGCCACAATAGTCCTTGGATGGTCCCTTACAAAAAAGGAGTTTTTCAGGTTTTTGTGACATTCAAGATGGTCGCCAGCGGGAAAAATAGTTTTAACATTGGTCCCTATGGGAAAACACGTTCAAAGATCTTCTTCTCTGAAATTACTGAGCCAATTTGCACCAAACTAGGCCAAAATAGTCCTTGAGTGGTCCTTTGCAAAAAATGTGTTTTTCAGGTTTGAGCTATATCCAACATGGCCGCCAGTGAGGAACATAGATTTAATATTGAACCGTATGGGGAAACACATTCAAAGATCTTCTCCACTGAAACTAATAAGCAAATTGGAACCAAACTTGGTCACAATAGTCCTTGGGTCTTCTCTTGCAAAAAGGTGTTTTCAGGTCAGCACGATATCCAACATGGTGGCCAGCAGGGAACTTACGTTTTGATATTGGACCTTATCTGAAAACACATTCAAAGGTCTACCCCTCTGAAACTACTGAGCAAATGGAACCAAACTTGGTCAAAATAGTTTTTATGTGGACCCCTGAAAAGGAAACTGTTTTTTTAGGTTCACACTTTATTTAAGATGGCTGCCAGCAGGGAACATAGTTTTACATTGGACCCCCTAGGAAACACTAACAGAGGTCTTCTCCCCTTAAACTCATTAGGCATTTTGGAACTATAGTTTAACTATATATATGGGCTCTTTAACATAAAATATCTATGTTAATCAAGGATGAGTTGAGCGATACAGTTTCTAGAGAGTCTCTTGTTTGACGGAACTTAAAATATTTTTAACATCTGTGGCACAATATTACGCAGGATACACATGTTTGTCTTCCATTGAAGACTTACTACTAATTTTAGGAATGATAGGACTATGACGAATTTTCAGTAAAACTACAAAAATATCTTATTGGCACAACTCCTTTCAAATAGCTGAATACTTTTTAGCTAGCCTAACTAATGCCAGGGTGAACTTTTGCCATCATTATATATGTGTCCATCCTCCGTCCAGCGTTAACTTTTCATTCAAAGATTTTCTCCTCTGAAACTGCTTGGCCAATTGGAACCAACTTTGACCACAATAGTCCATAGGTGGTCCCCTACATAAAAGGTGTTTTTGAGGTCCACGCTATATCCAAGATGGCTTCCAGCAGGGAACATTGTATTAACATTGGCCCCTAGGAGAAAACACATTCAAAGATCTTCTCCCCTGAAACTACTGAGCCAATTGGAACCAAACTTGGCCACAATAGTCCTTAGGTGGTCCCCTACGAAAAACTTGTTTTTCAGGTCCACGCTGCATCCAGGATGGCTGCCTGCATGGAACATTGTATTAACATTGGACCTATGGAAAAACACATTCAAAGATCTTCTCCCATCAAACTGTTGAACCAATTGGAACCAAACTTGACCACAATAGTCCTTAGGTTGTCCCCTACAAAAAAGGTGTTTTTCAGGTCCACGCTGCATCCAAGATGGTCGCTGTAGGGAACATTGTTTTAACATTGGACCCTATGGAAAACGGATTCAAAGATTTTCTCAGATACTGCTATGCCAATTGGAGAAAAACTCGGCCATAATAGCCCTTAGATGGTCCTGCAAAAAAGGTGTTTTTCAAATGTTTTCTCTTCTGAACAGCTTAGCTAATTGGATCTTAATTTTGTCACAATAGTCCTTAGATGATCCCCTGCAAAAAGGTGTTTTTCAGATCTATGCTATATCCAAGATGGCCGCCAGTGGGGAACATAGTTTTCGCTATGAAAAAACGCATTCAAAGATCTTCTTTGCTGAAACTGCTGAATCAATCGGAACCAAACTTGGCACCATGGTTTAATATAGATCAGTTAGCAAAGATTGCCTATGTTATCCAGGGTTCAGGTGAGCGATACAGGCTCTTGAGATCCTCTTGTTTCCAAATGTGGAACAACTGAATATATGGCTTTGCAGAGAAGTTGGGGCCATATAGTTCTACCTTTGTCTGTTGAAAGTCTAGGATTAGCTTTTCTAATTTAAACTACTGGAACAAATATAACCAAAATTCACTGTAAATGGTTTATGGAAATTTCCTTGCAAAAAATTGATGGGGTTGATGAAGAACTTGGCCACCAGCACAGTACATAATTTTAATCTCAATCATCTCATGCTGGAGAAAATGAAACCAAAATGTGCTGAAGTGATGTATGGAAGGTCTTTTACAAAAATGTTCACTCATTCTGACACATTCACAATCAGCAATGAAGGGATATGGAGTAAATGTATATGAGACAAAGTCCTACAAATACATGGTAAAAAGAAGCAATTAACGCTTTTTGTTGCTCTTCATCCTGAAGTCACTACAATACAATGCAATACAATATTTTTTATTAATTCAATTATGGATCATCACTATAGGGTCTTCAACAATGAGATTTGCTTATACCTCATAGTATAAGTTCAAGAAGGCCCCTAGCACAGGTTTGAGCAGAATGCATTGCTAGATGTGGAGCAATGCTACATCCATGTCACTTTACCCATGGATGCTAGATTGTCAAAAAAAATTAACTGGCAAAGTGTTCTTAAGTTGCTGTCATCCGTTGCCTGACAAAATGACAAACAGAAGACAAACCAATTCTTGCTCATTTTTGAAACCATTCCTTCATTAAGTTGATATAATAACTAGGCAGTCAACTGCCAAATGTACATTAGTATGGATCATTAATCAAAAATGGCTGCCAATGCCTTCAGACCCTCTGGGAAAATGTGTAATAAGTTGATATTAACAATGCATGGTAAAAGTATGGCCCTCTTCCAATTGTGATATTTGAATACCAATCATATATCCAATATAATCACGTTGACAGATTTCAGTTTGATAATTGACCATATGGGAATTTTTTTTATAAATTACTAGATCTTTCAAACTCCTTTATACAGCAAGCTCATTTGTAGCATGTGTAGCATGACGGTTATCTACCAGATTTATTACTAGTATTTTACTACCAATCATAAAACAAAAATGGTGGGCATCTTAAAGTTAACAAATGTAGGAAAAAAGGAAAAACTTCACAAGAAAAATGTTTAAGGAAAAAAGATCACAGAGTTCTCAGGGAGTGATGCAATTAAACAGTGTCTTAATGTATATACAAAATCTTCAGAGATTGATGGATGGAAAAAAAATGTCAATGTATATACAAAATACTGGGGAGAAATGCTAGAAAAAATGTCTTGTACATTTAAGTCATCAGGTAGTGATGACGGGAAAAATGTCTTTTTATATATATATATATATATATATATATACAGGCGAGTCCTTTAAAATATTTACCAATTTATCCTGCAAGTCAGATAATGTCATCTATCTCATCACTTGCTCTGTTTGCCAACAACAGTATGTCGGTGAAACGAAAAATTCACTCAACATTCGTATTAACTTGCACCGTGACCACATTCGGAAAAAGGAAAGATCGCAGGCCACTGCATTACATTTCAATTCCACCGGTCATGACTGGAAACATATGCAAGTAGTACCAATTGACCAAAATCGATCGTGGACAGACACACAGAGGCAGGCTAAAGAAAAGTTCTGGATAGAAAAGCTAAAATCCAGTTTGAATATAAAAATTTGAAAAAAATAAAATATACTTTGGCTAAATTTCCTGCCCCTACCCATTTTTCCCGACATGGCTGAAGTTTTGCTCATTTGGCGTTAAACACTATTTTTTAGGTGTATTGTTTATAAAGCCGATGTACGGATACTGACAAAATTCTTTTTTCCCTTCTCATGTTACATCTGTTAACAACAGCATCCAACATGTAGCTCTCGATATTTTGTATAAACATTCGTAGTTTAGTCTTTGTAAATAGGTTTTGTTTGATTGTTTCTACTTTTTTATTGTGTTTTGAAGAAGAGACGGACAGGTCTCGAAATATCAACTGTAATTTTGTGTAAAGGCCTCAGAAAGTGATGCCAGGAAAAACTAGAGGAAAGAAAGCCAGCTTCAACAGAAGACCAACAGTTACAAGGATTTTAATGATGCAACTATATCTTTTAATTGCAATTCATCATTTGTTGCAAGTCTGTTTAAGGGAGTATAAGCATCAGATTTCAGAAGCATTTGATATCCTCGGGTTTTATTCATTCAAACAGTGTTAAATATTTTTGCTAATGGATCATATTTTCGTGGTCATTTGTTTCTTTAAAATGCATAAAATAGAAAATGTTCAAAATTTTATAAACTTCCAATTACATTTTCATATATTTAAGGCATATAAACGGCTAATAAAAATTGAAGGAAAACTCTGGAGAGAACCATTTCCCACCGAAGTTTGATTTCCTATATTTCAAAAGTTCTTACATGGATTTTCTTTTTTTTTAGCCAAGCTGTTTGAAACAAAAGGTAGGAGTTTTCATTCTAAATACAATTTTCTGACACTCAAGGGAATTTTCTAATGACGTTTATTCAAACATTTTCTGAAGTGGATTATTCCGACCACTGAATATCACTAAAGCATAACAGCAGTTATTAGTTTATACAGCTGTTAGAGGAAAAACTTCGGTAGATTAGTGATTACTGGATCTGTTTGGTGTTCTTTGTTTTAAAATCATAGCCTTGAAATAAAAAAAACTACCATTTCATTCATTTAAGCTCATTTTGCAATAGCTTGGGTGAGCTTTTGCCATTTCGGCATCCATCGTCCTACTGGGGTAAACTTTCAATTCAAAGATTCTTATCTAAAACTATTGGGCCATTTTGGAACCAAACTTGACCACAATGCTCCCTGGATGACCCCTACAAACAATATATATTATCATCCGCTGTAGAGCTAACATCGTGAGTTAGGGTTCAAGTAGAAATCTATTATACGGTAAGGCGAAGCCGCACAACAGATTTCTACTTGTAGCCTAACTCACAATGTTAGCTCTTTAGCCGATGATAATTTTTCTATGAACATGAATCTTTCAATCCACTGTGTTGAATATATCTGTGACCGACAAAGAGATATAAATAGATCAATACACAAATTACATAGCTACGGGGGAGTGTCTTCAATCCTAACTCCACGTGTTTGTGTTGTTGTAAATATTTTGATTGATAATTGTTTGTCACGTTTATGTAATGGATTTATTGTTTATGTTTGATTTTCAACTCGTGAGGGTCAATCTTGTACGTAAATATACTTTATTTATTTATTTTTATTAAGAATTGGTTGTAAGGGGGCGTGTCCGCGATCGAAAACCCACGTGACTCATCGAAAAAGGCTTACAATTATTTTTCCCGCTTGTACACTGTAGTTTGTCATTTTCCTATGAACCAATCAGCGTTTACAAAAAAGGCTTCATAGAAGACAAGAGTGTTTCTCGGGTCTGTGTGCTATATCTCAGATATTGCCCCCAGCAGGGAACATGCACATTTAACGATCTTCTGTGAGACCGTTGAGCCTTTCGGAACCAAACTTTGCCAGAATAGTTTTTATATGGTCCCTTGAAAAAAAAATTCAGGTCCGCGTTATATCCAAGATGGCTCCAGCGGGGAAATGTTTTACATTATACTCTATGGGAAAACGCATCCAACGATCTTTATACCCCCGCATACAAATTTTGGGGGTATATAGGAATCACCCTGTCTGTCTCTCTGTCTGTCCGTCCGTCCGTCTTTCTGTCCGTCCGTCTGTCCACACTTCTCGTAAGCGCAACTCCTCTTAAACCACTTGAAGGATTTTGATGAAACTTCATCAAAATCATTTAAGTAGTTTAAGCGGAGTTGCACTTACGAGATGACCCATACATTGGGAATCAACGAAAAGTCAAAGTCGATCACACAAAGGAAGGACACTATCTGGAGATGTGCATGAAGGAAATAAATTATTGTCCGAAACCAGGAAAGGGACATAATTCGACTTTGACTTTTCGTTGATTCCCTTTGTATGAGTTACCTCGTAAGCGCAACTCCTCTTAAACCACTTGAAGGATTTTTATGAAACTTTACACAAAGGAAGGACACTATATGGAGATGTGCACGAAGGAATATAATTATTGTCCGAAACCAGGAAGGGGAGATAATTCGACTTTGACTTTTCGTTGATTCCCTATGTATGAGTTACCTCGTAAGCGCAACTCCTCGTAAACCACTTGAAGGATTGTAATGAAACTTTACACAAAGGAAGGGGTGCATGAAGGAATATAATTATTGTCCGAAACCAGGAAGGGGGGGGATAACTCGACTTTGACTTTTCATTGCTTCCCTATGTAGGTGTTCTTTATGGGTTACCTCGTAAGCGCAACTCCTCTTAAACCACTTGAAGGATTTTGTTGAAACTTTACACAAAGGAAGGACACTATATTGAGATGTGCATGAAGGAATATAATTATTGTCCGAAACCAGGAGGGGAGATAATTCGACTTTGACTTTTCTTTGATTCCCATGTATGGGTTACCTCGTAAGTGCAACTCCTCTTAAACCACTTGAATGCTTTTGATGAAACTTTACACAAAGGAAGAATACTATATGCAGATGTGCATGAAGGAATATGATTATTTTTTGAAATCAGGAAGGGGAGATAATTTGACTTTGACTTTCGTTGATTTCTCCTGAAATTATTTTTTTTCCAAGAAAAAAATTTAAGCATAGATATTGTGAAGTCAAACTGTTAGAGAGGCACACTTTTTTCATTGTAATCCTCTTGAAACGTTGTTTTCAAAGTGTGGTAATGAAATTTCTCTAATGCTTATGATTTTTGTGTAAAATGTCAAATAGGCTGAAAAAAAAAGCTGAATTTCATATTTGTCTGATTTAGACAGAGTATTTTCATTGGAACCCTTGTGAAAAGTTCTTTCTTGAAGATTATATCATTATATCCATACTTGTATTATGTCCATACTTGTATTGTGTCCACACTTGTACTGTGTCAACACCTGTATTGTGTCCACACCAACTTAAATTTGCACTTACCATATCGATCCAGGGTTCATTGAGCGGGGGTATATTTGGCTGCCATTCGGCGACAGCTCTTGTTTCATCTGAAACCGCCAAGCTAGTTGGATAGTCCCCCAGCGGTCCCTTGCAAAAAAGGCATTATCCAGGTTTGCATTTTTCCACAGGAAGCCTCCAGATGGGAACATATACAATGTAGCAAGAAATTTACCAACATTAGAATCGAATATTTTTGAAATGCAAAGTTGGAAACGAAGTCAGAATTCCTAAATCTTATGGCCAATCTTTAGACTATATGCAACGATTTAATCTCGGTAGTGTTTTATTTATTACCACCGGGCCGATGCCTCTACTGGTGGACTGCTTGTCCCCGAGGGTAGTTGCCAACCCAATAGCCAATACTTCGGTGCTGGCCCGAAAACCGAATTTATCTGGAGACTTGCAAAATCTAAATTTAACATTTTTTTGAAAACAAAGGGGTGTCTCCCTCTTGAATAGCTCTGTCAGCTGATTTTGGCTTTTCTATTTAGATTTTATTGGTAATTTGTTCTCTATCAGTCTTTACACATATTTCCAATAATTTGATTTTATCTGCACTGAAGAGACATAAGTTGTCGAAATGTACATATACAGCAACTTAGGCATTACTTGTATGTTATTTATTATCACCGGGCCGAGGCCTCTACTGGTGGACTGTTAGTCCTCGAAGGTATTCACCAACCAATTAGCCAGCACTTCGGTGCTGGCCCGAAAACCGATTTTATCTGGAGACTTTGAATATATAAATTTAACAAATTCTGTTCAAAGCTAAGGAGTATCTCCCTCTTGCATAGCTCTGTCCTTAGCTGATTTGGGCTTTTCTATTTAGATTTTATTCGTAATTTGTTCTGTATCAGTCTTTACACATATTTCGGTATAGACATTGCCAATATTCTGATTTTATTTGCAATGAAGAGACATAAGTTGTCTAAATGCGTATATATAGAATCCAAATTAACAGCAACTTCGGTATAATGTTATTGATCCATAATTGTAGGACGAGTTTGTATCACATGCGACATGTGTCAAGGCCTTTGTCAAAATCAATATCTTTGAGTCTCTTGTTTGCACCAAGATAAAGAAAAAAAAATCCGAATTGCGCAACTACAGTATGCAACAATTCTACAACAAATGTAAATCCAAAATGTAGGGGGAGTTTGCATGTTTAAAAATCGATATGTTAGGTCTTCCTGTTTTCACCAAGACCAATATTAACAAGATGTGTTTTATTTGTGAAACACTACATATGCCCCCAGATTCCGATTTTTACCCCTTTTTGACCTCTATGACCTTGACCTTTGACCTTTGACCTAATTTTTTTGCATATTAATGTTCCTCTTGACTAGACCTATATACTTGCCATGTATCAAAAGTCTACTTTATATAGTTCAAAAGTTATAGCCAAGGTTAAAGTTTCGGACGCACAGACAGACATACAGACATACAGACAGG
>MJUU01002509.1:36972-52220 GCA_002080025.1 Modiolus philippinarum | reverse complement strand
GAGTTATGGCCCTTTGACTTAGAAAATTTTGGTAAAATATAGGTTTTCCGGACTTTTTTTCTAAACCCTTCCAGATATTAAGCTTATATTTACTATGTGAGTCTACCATAATGAGTTACAGATCAAGTTCGACTTTGATTCCATTCCATTGATATTTGACGGATTTATTGGCCTTGGACTTGGAAAGTTTTGGTAAAATGTAGGTTTTCCAGACTTTTTTTCTAAACCATTCCAGATATGAAGCTAAAATTTGCTATGTGAGTCTACCACTATGGGTTACAGATCAAGATTGAGTTTGGTTCCGGTCCATTGATTTTGGACGGAGTTATGGGCCTTGGACTTAGAAAATTTTGGTAAAAATATAGGTTTTCCGGACCATTTCAGATATTAAGCTGATATTTGCATTGTTAATCAACTACTATGGGTTACAGATCAAGTTTGAGTATGGGTTGGGTCCATTGATTTTTGACGAAGTCATAGGCCTTGGGCTCGGAAAACTTTTCTTCTTTAACTTTTTTTGCTGGTATACTGAATTATTCCACCGGTAGGGAACTTCTGTATTGCCTTGCAAAACGATCCACACTTGTTTTTTCAAAATTAATATTATTTTTTGGGGCAGAAAGCCTCCTCCAGAAAATTGTTTTTTCAGCATTTTGGCAGCCAAAATATTTTCCTCACATAAAATCAGCTCCAAAATATTTTTTTAGAAAAAACCATAGCCCCCCCCCCCCTTTTCAAGTTAAATGGTCGGTCCCTAAATGGCGCCCCCTTTCATTTGTGGTAGTGTCCAGTAGCAACTCAAAAGCCAGCAACAGTAACTTCGATATTTTGCTAGTGAAGAAATGTTCAACCTAGTTTTATGTAAAAAGAATAATTGAAACCAACCGCCTTAGTACTAGTGACCTTTATTAATCACTGGGGTCGAAGTGCGACGCATGAATTTGCTTGTTTACGTCAATGTGCACCTTATTGCAGTCAATTTGTTATTGACAAATTATTAAAGGCACTTAATCGAGTCGAATTTAAATGCCATGACATAAATAAGGAAATTCTCGCGTCGCACTTCGGCCCAGTGTTAATATTGAATACTGATGGCTGTTACATGCGTCCATGTACAATATAATGGGATCGGTGCTTACCGCAGCGAACACAAACAGCACGTACATTTGATGGTTTTTGTTTGTTTTCTAGGTTCATCTTGTCGGACTGGACATTTTCACTGGAAAAAAGTACGAAGATGTCTGCCCAGCATCACACAACATGTCTGTACCTAACGTCAAACGCCAGGAGTTCCAGGTATGAAACGGCATGTATTCCTTGTATTTCATGTCATGCTTGAAATGTCTTTGATTTTATTGTGTCGCCTGCACACGTAGTGTGTGTCGACATATAGGGATCACTTTAGTCGTCTTGCGGCGTCGTCGTCGTTGTTGTCCGTCCCACTTCAACACTTTTCTCAGCAACTACAATTCACAGCCACTTGAAATTTTGTATGTGACTTTAGTATTGGGTTCCATATTGTGCTTATCGAATTCAGGTCTGTCGGACATCTACTTTCTGTTTACCGACTTGGAATATTTTTTCAGCAAGTACTGTCAATGGTAAAATTTTCGCAACACTTTTCTCAGAAACTACAAATCACAGCCATTTCAAACTTTGTATGTGACTGTAGTATGGGGTTCTTTATTGCGCTTATCGAATTCAGGTCTGTCGGACATCTACTTCCTATTTACCGACTTGGAATATTTTCAACGAATACTGTCAGTAGTAAACATTTTCGTAACATTTTTCTGAGCAACTACAATTCAAAGCCACTTGAAATTTTGTGTGTGACTTAAGTATGGGGTCCCATATTTAGGTCTGTCTGACATCTACTTCATGTTTACCGACTTGAATATTTTCAACAAATACTGTCAGAAGTAAAAATTTTCGTAACACTTTTCTGAGCAACTACAAATCACAGTCACTTGAAATTTTGTGTGTGACTTTAGCATAAGGTCTCATTTATCGAATTCAAGTCTGACGAACATCTACTTCCTGTTTACCGACTTGGAATATTTTCAACAAATACTGTCAATGGTAAACATTTTTGTATTACTTTTCTCAGCAACTACAAATCACAGCCACTTGAAATTTTGTATATGACTTTAATATAGGGTCCCATATTATGCTTATCGAATTAAGGTCTGTCGGACATCCACTTCCTGTTTACCGGCTTGGAATATTTTCAACAAATGCTGTCAATGATAAAAATGTTCGTAACATTTTTCTCAGCAACTTCAAATCACAGCCATGTATGTGACTTTAGCAATGGGTTCCATATTGCGCTCATCGAATTGCAGGTGTGTCAGACATTTTTTTCCTGTTTAACAGCTTAGAAATTTGTGTTTCTGACAACAGCATTGTAGTCTTCCATGGCATACTCACAACTTATTTGCATGATGGACTTACTTTGAAAATGTAAAACGACATTCGACAACTGAAAACCTGATAAGAAAACTTTTTTTCTCCTTAAACCAAACTCTTTTGCTGTAAGTTTTCGCCTTATGGAACAGTAAACAGCAGTGACATGGGGCCTACGTCGGTAATAGCTTTATATTTATTTTAAGTAATGCCCCTTCTACATATTCTTGTGTCAGAGACCTTTCACTGGTAATTGGTTATATGACCATTGCCTTTTCACGTGGCCACTTTTTAAAAAAATCTTTAGCACGAATGGTAAATTAAAACAAGAGCTGTCGCCGTATGGCAGCCAAATATACCCCGCTCAATGAACCCTGAATCGATATGGTAAATGCAAATTTAAGTGGGTTTGGACACAATATAGGTGTGGACACAATACAACTGTGGACACAATGATATATTCTTCAAGAAAGAACTTTTCACAAGGGTTCCAATGAAAATACTTTGTTGAAATCAGACAAATATAAAATTCATCCTTTTCTAGCTCTTTGACATTTTACACAAAAATCATAAGTGTTAGGGAAATTTCATTACCACACTTTGAAAACAACTTTTTAAAAGGATTACAATGAAAAAAATGTGTCTTTCCAACAGCTTGATTTCAAAATATCTCCGCTTTAAATTATTTCTTTGAAAAAAAATAAAAAAAGAAGGAATCAACAAAAGTGAAGTCGCATTATCTTCCCTTCCTGGTTTCGTGCAATAATTATATTCCTTCATGCACATCTACATATAGTGTCCTTTCTTTGTGTAAAGTTTCATCAAAATCCTTTAAGAAGTTTAAGAGGAGTTGCGCTTACGAGATAACCCATACATAGGGAATCAACGAAAAGTCAAAGTCAAATTATCTCCCCTTCCTGGTTTCGGACAATAATTATATTCCTTCATGCACATCTACTTATAGTTTCCTTTCTTTGTGTAAAGTTTCATCAAAATCCTTCAAGTGGTTAAAGAGGAGTTGCGCTTAAAAGGTAACCCATACACAGGGAATCCACAAAAAGTAAGTCAAATTATCTCCCCTTCCTGGTTTCGGACAATAATTATATTCCTTCATGCACATCTACATATAGTGTACTTCCTTTTGGGTAAAGTTTCATCAAAATCCTTCAAGCTTAAGAGGAGTTGCGCTTACAAGAAGTGTGGACAGACGGACGGACAGACAGCCGGACAGACAAACAGGGTGATTCCTATATACCCCCAAACTTTGTTTGCGGGGGTATAAATATCTCAGACATTGAAACAGTAGGTTTAACCCCGTGACCTTTATCTTTTCTTGAAGATTGTACTAAATGGCTGAGCTCTGACAGGGAACAAGTGGTTCACAAACACAGTTTGTCAGCAAAATTATTTGAAATCGCTAAATCGCTAATCGGTAAAAAAGACAAATAGAGTAATGTGCATATTAACATGGAACAGTGATTTATGTACCAAAACCTTACACCAAATTAGCTGAAAGTTTGCAAAGGAAATCCTTCAAATTGGTCTGCAAAATTTTATGGAATTTTGTATTAATACTTGAATACCGAGTAGATTGCACGATAAAGAAAATTGATTAATAATGTGTTTTTTGTTCTTCGGTAGCTGTGGCCTTTGAACAGTGCTAANCCATAGATTTTTTTCGTGATAAATGATTTAACCCGTAAACCGAAAGAGATGGCTAATGACATGTTATGGGGAAAATGTTCAGTTTTTACAAAATACAACTTTGTTAACGATTTAAATTTTTTTTTTTCAATGATTTAATTCGTAAACTGTAGGAGATGGCTGATGACATGTAATTAAGAAAATTTTTCTTGTTTCATCAAGCCAAAACACTTATTACGAGACTTTGCTAAAAATTTTCTTCGGGTAGACCTACATTTGTTCTCTGAACAAATGACTTATATTTTTCTTTCTGTGAATGTAACTTTTGAAGTTCGGTAATGGCTAATTGTTGAAGGCCTCATGCTGACTTCAAGATAAAGAACAACAATGATTTCAAGCGTTGTTCCATTGCTGGTTTTATCGTGTATCTGTAGAAAGTTAGTCTCGTATGTATTTACTCCATACCCTATCATTGATAATAGTGGAATTCAAATTATTTTGGCCCGGCTGCAGTAAATTGTGCACGGTGGCATGATAGTATGTGAGATGCTCACTTTATTTTCATGCATTACAGCTGGTCAACATTGGTTACGATGGATTTCTATCACTTATGGATGATAACGGCACACTCCGTAGTGACATTAAAATTCCGGATGGAGAATTGGGTGACAGTATCCAGGAAAAATTTAAGAAAGATGAAGAGTTGATGGTATGTTTACTGAATTGAAGAGACTAGTATTTGATTTAAGGTGTCTGCAGAGTATAAATTTCCTTTTATAGAATTTTAGGGAATTTTCTTTGTAGAAACATAATTGTACTATTGTTTAAAATATAAAATAGAATTTGGGAGTCACCGTACATTTCAGTGCAAGAACTGAAATTGAAAATTTAAAATTTCATGATTTTACAAAAATGATTATGAGAGTTCAGCTTGAAAAATCTATTATAGATTTTGGTCATACTTTACATGTATTTTGAAATCACATCTAAAAAATAAAAATTAGTACTCACCGTTGAAATAAGAGAGATATTAAATTGCGAAATAGTGATATCTGTGTTTAATTCTTTTATCAAATTATCTCCCCTGCATAATTTTTGTGTTCTGTAAATCCAGCAACAGATTCAAAGCTTGTGTGTTTCAGTTCACCTTTTTGTAATGAAAATGTGATTAAAGTAATTAGGAATTATAATTTTAAATACTTTGGAACTTTTTTTTCCATTTTAAATAACCATTTTGTTAATATCTTTGAAGAATGAAACCTCAAGGAATAAGTTTTATACCAAAATGGCGGAATAATACCACTGTGTTATTAGAAGTATTTTCCTCTTGTAGAGTGTAGCGTCCTGTTGTATTTAGTCGACTTAATGTGATTGAGTCATGTAAGGGGCTTGTGATTGTGTTGCCTTGACATTCAGAAGTGTTGTTATTGTAATGCTTGATGGAGACATTCGCGGATCCAGAGGGGGGTCCGGGGGTAGGAACCCCCCTCCCCTTTTTTTTATTCTGGACAATCATGTATTTTCTAATGAATATCCTGATCTTTATTAAAAAAATATCCCCAAAATTTTCGCACCTCGCTCCGCTCGGCGAAATATCCTTTTTCATTGCCTGGATCCGCGCCTGGAAGGGGTCTTTTGCCTTTCCTTTCATTGCCTTAAAAGGAATTTTACATGTGTATAAAGTCGTCTTGTAAATGTATCCCCAGTTACGGAAGTCTTGTGAGTGTTTTGCAAGTTAAAGAATCTTGTTATAATACCAGGTATAAGCTATCGTTTAATTTCGCGAATTAGAATTGGACTTTCTGGCCCACTGTAGGGTATACACGAGACTTCGGAGAATATAATTTGACTATATATATGTCCCATCAACATGTGCCGACTACCGCCCTCGTAAACTACTTTGCTCAAACTCATCTTACAAATTTTGCTCAAATTCTGCGTCATTGTAAACGAGCAACCAATCAGAAACATCCAGAAAATTGAAGTTGCATTACTGAATCTGTCCAAAAGAACAAAAACAAAATAATAAATAAAATAACTCCGTAATTAACGAAGTTATTGTAAACTAAGAATTTGAAGATTGCGATTTCGACGTGACCCAAATCAAACCATTTGAAAGTCCATTACATCATTGAGGAAACCGTATCTGAAAGGTGTAAACGAACAAACTTTAGTACACATATCAAGAATTAAAACAACAAATTCATTGATTCTGTGTTCTTTGAACCTGCTTCCTATTTCGATATTTTTGGTAATGAGTACTTCTTTACTATTCATATCAAAATTCTAACCCCTTAAAATACTACGGCTTCATTCCGTGTATGGCACTCGGTGGTTGTCCTTGGTACTAGATATGGTTTCCTATTTCGATATTTTTTGTAATGAGGACTTCTTTTTGACTATTTTTGAATTATGGCTTTCCATATTATTTGATTCTAATGCTGCTGATGAGAGGTTACTCCTTGAAACTCGTGTACAGCATAACACAATTTACCGTTTATTTTGCAAATTGGGTGTTTTTGTATTATATGCAGGAATACAAAAAATAGCTTAATGCACCTTCATTCCTGGTTTAATGTTACTATAATATAGACCACAATCTTTATAAATGATTTTCATTTTTCAGGTCAACGTCATCAGTGCCCTAGGGGATGAAAAGGTTATTGCCATGAAATCTATTAAACAACCATGACTTTTCTTATCACAAAATTATTCATCATATCTTAAATAATTCCTCATATGGAATATTAACTTAAACAAAAAAATAGATTCTTCTAAATTCTTCATCTTCATACAAGGAGTGTGACGTTATCATGGAGTGTGATATTACAGGAAGGCGGTATGGAACTATTGGTTGGATATTTGGAAGGACAAGACAGCAAAAAGATAGAAGTGCGGTCTGAAGACGCTACATATATTCGAATCAAATATTTAACCTCATGATAATAGTTTCTTTAAAAAAATTCTAACTATTCAATGCAAGTTTGTTTTTAATCCTTAATTTGTAAGTTTATATGTATATGTTTGAAATGTAGATGTGGCCGAAAGATTATCAAAGGCAGTAGATCTAAGAGAGAGAGACACACAAGGTCCAAGTGCTATTGTTTCCAGTACGTGTATTTGATATCTCAGCTCATCTAGGGCCACTGCAATTTCAAATTTAATCTACCCTTCAAATTCATCCATTAGTTAAGTTGTATTGCATCACAAAATAGTATACATGTATTTTATACATTTCATAAGTGCAAAACGCTGCACCATCATTCCTTACACCATAAGTGAGGAATTTTTAAGCCCAGGTTGTATATGATAATTTTCCGAGAGCATATCACTTTACATTAATGTTTTCCCGGAAGACTTCGATTTTGAAAATGGAATACACTGCTTCTTTACATTATTGTTTCACTGAAGGCAAACTTATTTAGTTTCCCGATTGCATACTTAAGTTTCAGTACAGTATAAACGGTATAATGTTCGTCCTTTGGAAGTTCAATTAAATATCAAATACAAGATATATGCCAGGGGCAAAGTCGCTTAAAATGAGTCCTAGGGTATTTTTTTCGTCCGATACTTATAACATATTATGGAGTGTTTTCAGCAAACCACAAAAAACTGTTCTCTAAGAATAATCACATAACATTGCTCTCTTTCACAGCTTTCCCATAAAAAGAGTAATAAGAAAATCACATGACCGAGTTAATAAGAAAATCACATGACCGAGTAGTCACAAAATATACTGTCTAATATGGTTTCTCTCAAAATCACTCTTTTCTTGGGAAATAATCTAAATGTCTTTTACCATGTCAGTGTAACCTGATCCCCTGGAAGATATTGAGCGACATTAACTTCTTATTGAAGTGAAACCGATACATTTATCAAACTATAGCCTCAATAAGTCCATCAAACCCTTTGATCCCACATTTTGTGCCAGCAACTTTACAACCATATGCCAAGGCTTCTTCCATGTCTTTTCCTTGTGATAAATATGAAATTACTGCAGCAATAAATGTATCACCGGCGGCTAATGTGTCAACCACCTTTGGCGGTGGGTAACATGGACAGGAATGAAGAACTCCTTCACTTGAAAGCGCAGCAGCACCACCTTCGCCCCAAGCACACACAATCCTGGCTCTGTAAGATAACATACGGTAACTTTATAAGCAATCATTACAACTGAGTATCCACTGCCTGTATTTACACAGCTAGATAAAAATAAGAAGTTTTAATTGCTGAATACATGTCGAGTCTACTTAGAATTTAATATACATGTATTTCTCTCTCTGCTCTGATAAGAAAAAAGCAAAAACACAGAAGCAAACGACAAGCAATTCTTGTATCAATGTTATGCCTTTCAATGAAGATAAAATAAGAAATGGTAAACTTGCCACATAAATTCTCGATTTCACGAATAAAAGGTCTTTGATATTCAGCGCCCAGAAAACTTGTTGAAATTGAATTATTGGATATGCTGTTTTAACTGGTGAACTCAGGGAATTAAATATATGGCGTATAGCAAGTTTGAGAGTTTTGGGAATTTATGCTGCATTTTAAAACTTTAGTTTCCCTTTACCAGGTTGTTCAAATATACAAATATAAATTGCGCTTTGAAACATTCACATATTTTTTTTTTACAGAAAATGCAGTTCCACTAGGTTCCAATGACACACACAGTCTGATCTGATCATTTATGTTTTCAAATAAGGTATAAAATTGTCAAGGAAGGGCTATGCACCTCAAGTATCGGAGATTGAAAATTGCATACTATTATTGTACACTACTAATTTGTCCATTGTGTATGACCTTACCGGTCCACTAGTTCCTATTGTGTAACCAATTTAACAATTTGAGTAAGCTGTACCTATTATTTTTTTTTTTGAGCAACTGGTATTGCTGGACTACAACATAGATTGGAAAAAGTTCTTGGTGGGTTGCTTTTGTTAACTCGTCAACACAATCAGGATCCTTTTGAATTGTCCAACAATACTATTGTATATCAATCTGTTATTGCCTGGGGAAGTATTACCTTATAGAAAGATAAATCTATTTAATTAATGAAAGAATTCAAATTCCCTTTATTTATACTGCAATATTTATTTTTGAATTATGTAATTTTAAGAATTTTAATAAAGTACAATATTTTTTTCATTAAATGAAAACTATTTATAGTCCCTATTTTCATCAACAGATCAAGGTAAAACCTCCCCAGGCCATAACAGATTGATATACAATAGTATTGTTGGACAATTCAAAAGGATTCTGATTGTGTTGATTAGTTAACAAAAGCAATCCCATGAATCCACCAAAAACTTTTTCCAATATATGTTGTAGTCCAGCAATACCAGTTACTCGAAAAAATAATAAGTACAGGTTACACAATAGAAACTAGTAGACCGGTAAGGTCATACACAATGGACTATAACATTTTAAGACCTACATGTGGATGTGTCAAAAATCGGACGCTTGAATTTTGTGTACCTAGTATATTAAAGGTATATACCCCTTTCTACATTTACTGGCTAGTTTCTGTACTGCGTCTTCTTTACTTTTACATCCTCTATCCATTGCATATTCTTTGCTGACAAACAGCAAGTCTACTTTGTCTAATAGTTCGTCTATAAAAATAACAAGTGAAATTTGTCTATCTATAAAACAGATTCATATTTGTAAATCAGATTTACTTATTCTAGTGTAGTGTGGGGGAACTTTTTACTTAGTTATAATTTCTTACTTTGAACTATATAGTTTGGATTATTAGTGAAAGTAGGTATTTTTATCCATCATGGCGGAGTGTTGCAAACATCAGTTCAAATTCTTTAACATTTATTTACATGGCACAAAAACAATGCATTTTATAAAATTTATGTATTTATGTTTTTGATGAGCCCAGAACAACAAAGAGTAAAGGTATTGTCTTCAGTTGTTCTGTTAGTTAAAAAAATATATAAGTCCTTGCTCTGATATGACATTATTAGTCAAATTAAATATCTAGATGCTTTGTTTTCGGTCCTTTTAACCTGGAGATGGGATGTTGTCTCTTTGACATTTTCCCAAATTTCCTTTCGTTTTCATACCTAAAATTTAGAACTCCAAAATAACTTAATCCTTGATAATTTGTAATCCGGGTAATTTCTCAGGACAAACTCTGAGATTAGCGACTATAGATATTTGCACCAATTTTTAGACAGTTTTTCTTTCTGTCGGTTAATTTGAAAATGGAACACTACAACAATTCATTTGTTAAAACACACAGCCACTCCAACCATCCGAACCATGCAACTACATTGTGTAAGTTCTATACCCAATTCAATATGACCCGGAGCCTCTATTTCCATGGAAACAATAACTTTGTCCTGCTCTTTCTGCTGTAAGTTGTATTTTGTTGTATGGTCAATCATCAGTTTTAAGTCTTCAGAATTCGACCTCGCCTGTAACGAATTGCCGTCTTATCAAAGACATTAAAAAGAAACTGACTTTGATTAATGGTGACTTATATGCCATGCGAAATTAAGCAAAATACAGAGAAACCCGGTTAGGTGTGTATTCTTCAGAGAAACCTTGTTTTCCTCAACAAAACCAGGTTTTGCTGTTGTGAAACGTAAGTTTCCTGGACTTAACACGGCTTTTCTACAGCAAATGTGAGTTTCCTCGTAGAAATACAGTTAATGAAGCTAAACCAAGAAAGTTTCCTCCTGCAAAGATGAATTTTCCTAAATAGAAACTCGATTTTCCGCTGGAAAACCAGGTTTTGCTGTCAGGCAAATATGTATTCTTCAGAGAAACCTTGTTTTCCTCAGCAAAACCAGGCTTTGCTGTCAGGAAAGATAGGTTTACTGAACTAAGCTGCCATTTCCTGTAGCAAATGTGAGTTTCCTTGTAGAAAGACCCAGAAATACATAGAAAGATCAGGATCTAGTCAATTTCTAAAGCTAAACCCAAGCTTTCTCCAGCAAAACAGGGTTTTAGATAGCTTCTAAGTTTCCCAAACGGACGATTTTCACTGCTGTGTATGTTTGCACCTTTCATTTATTTGATTATTATATTGGACAGGCCTCTTATGTGCCCTTTCCACTATAAATTGATTAATTGAAAGGGGCGAATGCTAACGTTTTCCTTTGTCCTCTATGCTTGTATTTGGTATCATATATCTCAATACACTGAAAATTAACTTTTGATTGAAATGTAATAGAAGTAATCAAACAAAATAACAAATAAAAAAACAAAACAAAAACCAATATATAGATGCACTCGATCGAGACACGATGTGAGAATTTGTGTATAAAGTAGAATCAAGTTATGTATGTAATAATGTATGCATTAGGTTTTGAACATACAGATCTGGTTCTTCAAACTAATTGATCTATAAGTTATGCAAGTAATTCGACAGATCATATTAGGTTGAAGAACCAGATCTGTATGTTCAAAACCTAATTCATACATATTATAATGCATGAATTAGGTTTTGAACATACATATCTGGTTCTTCATCCTAACTGATATGTAAGTTTTTTCATAAACAATTACCCCACAGAAAATGTCGGCCTTCTATGTATTTTCTATGAGAAAATTTAATCGGCGCCCAAAACAAATTTTGGTTAAGCTTTGGAAATTCATAGGACCCACAATGGTAATGGAAAGCAATCATTCATTGCAGGAAAAGAGGGTTTGCTGGAAAGAAAACCAAGATTCTCTGCTGAAAACTCGGTTTCTCTGTGGAAACCCACATTTGCCAGTAGGTTTCGTAACAACAAAACCTGATCTTGCAGAGGAAAACTGGGTTTCTCTGGGGGAAGATTCACCTTTGGGGAGGAAACTTGGGTTTAGCTACAGAAGGTCATTGGATTCTGAGCTTTGTATGCATTTCTACGAGCAAATCCTGGTTTTGTTGAGGAAAACCGGGCTACTCAGTATTTTGGAAAAATTCAATTGCCATAGTTACTTGTTCTGTCAGTTTACAAACATCTTTTAGGTCATGATTTTCAAAAGGGATTAATTAAATCTAATCTGAAATCATGGTCATCTTCAGAAACTAAGTTGAAAGTAACTTAAATATTCATAAAGAATTTGAAATAACGGCCATAATATAAACAAAAGTTGTCAGAAGACAACAAAAATCACCGGGGTGTTAAAAGCGATGTCGATGTAAAGTAAATCTGAAAGTATAAGTAAAAAAAATATGATCTCAAAGTCAAGGTCACATATTAGAGTTCTCATCTCTTAGCACTTAGACGCAAGGTAAAAGTTTTGTTTTAATTGTCCTCTGGGCAAGGTCAAGGTAAAAATGACTACAACTAGGACAAGGTCAAAGTTTTGTCTTTCTCGTCCTTACCTCAAAATGAATCCAATTATATGCTGACAGATTTATTTCTTCAAAATCCTTGAATTCTAATTCACTGAATTTCCTGCAAATTAACTAAATTCTGTAAGCTGTCATGTTTACATGTGCATTTCAAAAATGAAGCTATCAAGAAAATGCTTAAGCTTTATTGACAAGAAACATAGGTAATCAACGTTTACAAAGTTCGCCTCGTTATGGCACAGTCAGAGTAACATAATTTTGCTTGGATGCTGACATATATTATCAGAGATGCATGCATGTGCAAGTTTACATGATTCTAACATGTACAGTGACTGAGATCTGAACTTTTCAGTAAATTTGGATGTAAGTCAATCAAGCGGAAAATATAGGTCAAGGTGACCTTATTTTGCCTGGATGCTGACCTACCATCAAAGATTCATGCACATGGAAGGTTACATGATCCTACCATGTGTAGTGACTGAAATCTGAACTCGGACGTTAATTGAATGTTAGTCGTTCAAGTGGAAAATATAGGTCAAAGTGACCTTATTTTGCCTGGATGCTGACCTACCATCAGAGATGCATGTATATGCAAGGTTACATGATACTAACATGTATAGTGACAGAGATCTGAATTCGGACGTAAACTTGAATGTAAGTCGTTCAAGTGGAAAATATAGGTCAAAAAGACCTTATTTTCTAGGAGGCTGTGAGATAGCCCAAGATGCATCTGTATGCAAAGTTTGATGATCCTACCCTTCGTAGTTACCAAGATATATACCTAAACGCGGACGCGGACGCAGACGCGGACGCCGAGGGTACTCCAATTGTCCACCTCAGCTTCGTTGAGGCGAACTAAAAATTTGTGCACAATATCAACAAATCTGAATCAAAACTTTTAACACTTTGTGTCCAAACTGGGTGCTAAATACGAGGATCACTCGAAGGTGTGCGACAGGGTGCACCGGCAGGGAAGCATCTCTTCCGTCTTGTGAGAAATGATATTTTCGAAGTTAAATCGTATCCAGGAACGAGTCAAGTCCGAGCGACTCAACGCTATATATATCTAGTCAAATGTAAAAACGTCAGTAAGGAGTTGTGATACCGATACATCATGACTACCATAGAATTTACGTAAATTGTTATCTTCGGGCGTTCTTCCCCACAACTTCAGGTTATAAGTAATCATCTGTTTGCGAAGTTCTCGTACCTGGGGGGAAGCTCTAGCATATCGCATAAGCTGTGATACATGTCGGTTGTATGCAGAACAGAACAAAACAGAATTCTTATTAGGATAAATCCAATATACATAGGATTGATACCAATACATACAAAACATCACAAACATGAAATAGATAAAAGCAATCATTACATAAAAGAATAATAGCCCTGTAAATGTCCAACACTATCTATAGAAAAAAAAACTGCTTAAATATGTCAGTTAAAACATTTCATACAGGGAGAGAAGGAATACTACTACTAAGCTAGGAACGGGGAATTGATGATAGGAAAGATGCGCATCTTTGTCAATTTCGAGATATGGACCTAAATATGAAGCTGACCTTTCAGTTTCTGTAATGTCTTTAAATTAAAGTTGACTGGGATATATGCATAAGATATAAGTATTGAAATGTAACCGGAGAGCATGATTCTCCCAACAAAATTCTCCTAGGTCATCTTTAGCACTCCAACCAGCCAGTTAACCAAGTGAGATGAAGAATCAATTCGTCAGCTCAGTCGATTTACTGGCTATTTAAATCTACTACCCACTACAACGTAGATAGGCTCCCCTCCCCTCGAAAGTCATTACACATACTAAATATGACTCTCAACACAAATATCACACATTAACCCTGGTTAGCTTAATATCCATCGGGTTTTGTTGGGCACCAAATGTAACCGGGTGGGCATGATTCTCTGAGGTCATGGGTTCGATCCGATCCCTCGGGAATCGAACCCATGACCTTCAGCACTCCAGCTGGCCGCCTAACCGAGTGGGCTAAAGAATTGATCCGTCAGCTCAGTCGATTTACTGGCTATTTAAATCTACTACCTACTACAACGTTACAGAAATATTGAAACACCACCAATGAACAGAAAGGTAAACATCCGAGAATAGAACCCGGGACCTTCAGCACTCCAGCCAGCCGACTAACCAAGTGAGCTAAAGAATCGATCCGTAAACTAAGTCGATTTACTGGCTATTTAAATCTCACTACTACCTACTACAACGTAGATAGCCTGTCCTGTCACACTCCCCATTGAAAGTCATCATTACACTTACAATGCAAGACCATCAACACAAATATCAAACACTAACCCTGGTTAGCTCAGTCTAACCGTCGTGGGTTTTTGTTTGGCGCCAAATATATTCGGGAGGGCATGATTCTCCTCACAAAACTCTCCGAGGTCATGGGTTCGAACCCATGACCTCCAGCTAGCCGCCTAACCGAGTGAGCTAAAGAACCGATCCGTCAGCTCAGTCGATTTACTGGCTATTTAAATAACGTCACAAAAATATTGAAACATCATCAATGTACAGAAAGGTAAAATTATAGAATTTTCTCTTACCTTTTACAAATAAAGGGCTACGCCGAGCGCAGCATGATACGACCGCAGCATGTCGACCAATGAAATTTCAACAAAAGTAGTTTAAAGTGAATGTGGACACAGTAAAGAGCTTGACATAATAATTAGATGGACACAAAAAGAAGCTTGACACAGTTATTAGCTGGAAACAAAATAGGGAAAAAATCAACCCTTTTGATCACTTACTGATAAAAGAAACAGAAAGAGCTTTGCAAAATATGTACTATCAACTAAAACTTTACATCCATGGAAATTCAAAGAAAAAAAATCCATCGAAATCCGATGAAAAATAAAGATTTGACATATTTAGAAAAAT